>JACXSJ010000822.1:150884-161240 GCA_014851325.1 Pentalonia nigronervosa | reverse complement strand
AATCAGAAATGACGGCCGAATATCGTTCGAACTGAACGAGCGTTTTCTTTGATCGTACCGCCATCCGAGCGAGCGTCTCCGAACGCGAACGAATCGTTCGCCGCCCATTCGTTCGCGTTCGGCAAACCGTTTACACTACTGCATTCGGTACGATTCGTTCGCGTTCGTTCGCGTTCGCGGCCTAATGTAAACGCACCTTAAAACGAATGATAGACCGCGTCTTATTTTTACACGGTCATTTATACAGACTTTTATACTTTTATATTGAACATTTAAACAAGGTCTATATATAGGGTGTGTGTGGGTGGGTGGGTGGATGTGTATAAAGGGTGATTCACCAACTGTGCTCATCCACTATTTTTTCGTTTAATAATACAACTATTCCAATTTTGATTCTGATTCTTAGAATTTTTAAGTATTCTTAATGGATTAATAATGAAATTTATAATGCTTAACAGTTTATATTTTATAAAAATTGTCAGAGTATCTTGTGTTTTATTAGTTACAATAATAATAAGGCATTAGATTAAATAATTCATATTATATTTTATAGTTTTATAAAACCATTTTTTAGTACTATTCATATATTTAGATATAAGAAAACATTTTGATAACATAGAACATCGATTTTTGAATAAGATATATGAAAAACTTTCAAAAAATCATCTGCTTCATATTTACAGTTAAAGTGGATGGTTTAAAAATATAGTGTTATATCGCTACAGGATACTTATATATAGTTATATGGGGTTCAAAATTAAAGTATTTCAAAATATGGTCGTTGAGCATAATACTTAAAAAATTCAAAAAAAGAATTTGAATAGTTCATTATCAAAAGAAAAGGCAAAGTTTCTTTGCACATAATAAGCTTGATGAATCACTCTACAGTATACCATTCAGAGTATATCGGCAGGGGGGGGGGGGGGGTGGCACTGCAGCCGTGGACCATGTGTCCTTAAACATCTATGATCGAACGTCATGTCCTTATATGCACAATCTGCACTTCGAGCATCCGCGATAACGTCCTTGGAGAACGCGATTCGATCGTTATTGCAGTCCTGCTATACCTCTCACACACGAGTTCCGTCAGAAATGAGATTGCTTTTTATTTATTCCGGCACGGGTCCGGTGGGTGGTAAAAAACGTTTCTCCTAAAATGCACAATGATAGTATATGATGCAACAGAGATGGCCAGAACATGTTTGCGAGCCACGCGGATTAAATACAATGATGATATCAAAGCCAAAGTGTTTATAATTAAAAAAAATAAATAAATAAAATATTCATAATAATAATAAGTAAATGTTGTTGGTTTTTGTTGAAAATTGACAATTCGCAAGTTGGCCACCCCTACTACTCGTATTATAGTTCACTAAAACAGGCAGTACCTACATCCACTCGGGCCATACAACGGTGTACGCGTTAATACGCGTCCTCGTCTTTACCGAGAACGAGCTGCAAATGGACGACCGGACCAAGACGATATCTCCCTTTTCGACGCGGACACAGCGTCGGCGACGGCGTTTCTTGTTGTTGTTGTTATTATTATTATTATTATTGTTTTTTCTTCCCCTCAGTTTCGTTTTTTATCGTTCACGCTTTTTTTGCTTGTGAATAATATATATATATATATACATTTATAAGTTTCGTTATTAGACCCAAGAGATGGTGATACTGCATCAACAACCGGCGCCGGTGTTTGTTTTTTATTTTTTTTAACTAGCGCACTTCTTTTTCCATCCCTAAATCTCATACCTGCGTCTCGTATCATATTGTATACAAATTAGGAGAAAAAAAATTAGGGCTAGTTTAATTTAGTAAGTATATTATATTTATAATATATTTCACGATTCTCTTCTCGTCGTACGATATATTACCATTATATTATGATAAAGATAAAAAATAAAATCACTGATCGACTTAAAAAATGACGCGTCGTACATATAATAATATATTAATATACAGGACGATTATTTGGTATCATTGTAACATTAAACACTCAACAACTCAAAAAATATTATTTTTTTTACATAATTCGAAATCAGTAGAATAAAACTTTTTTTTAAAAAAATATGTATTTTTTTTTTATTATTTTTTAATAACAGCATACAATTTTTATACATTATTAAGCAGAATGTAATATTTCATTGGAGAATTTTGATGAATACTAATTAAGTTTCAAAAAAAGGCAGTTAATTGATAATTCATTACAATTATCCAAAATCTAGTAAACAGATTATTGAACTAACATTTTTCGGAACCTCTGTGCTTTGCTCATCTAAATTTAACATTCTTATAACTGATTAAAAACCACATTCGAAAACCACACACTTTTGATTTTGACCCTAAAAAGGTTGATAGACAAAAACCGTACACCTTATCAGTCATTATATAACAAAATACCGCACACTATTTTTAATACTAAATAACAGATATGAAAAGATAAAATTATAAAATAATATACAATAATCAAGTCTTTAGTTGCCACTCATTATTAGTCAGTCTCGTGTATAGTATACGTCTTTATAGTGCTAAAACGTTACTATCTTAAATTTTTATAATGGATATTAAAATTATTGAAAGTAATAAAAGGCAAATGTTAATTACTTGACAATTTTAAATACAGACAATTTAGAGTCAGTAATAATGGAAATGTGGTTTGGCAGTGTTTCATTAAAAATTGTACATCCAAGGTTACAACAAGTAGTCAAATAAAGAATATACTAAAAACTAATAACATTCACACAAACATGAACAGATGGAAACAGTGAAAATTCAAATTCATAAGCTATGTAATAAATGTAAACGCAAGGCTTTTAACAACATTCATGAAAGACCGCGAAAAATAATACGGAAAGAGAAATTATCCATAGAGAATAATGAAATAATAGGAAACAACGACGTAAGCTTAATAAGGAAGTAGATGTATTATCAACGTAGGAAACTTTTACCAACTACGCCGAAAAGTTTGGAAGACGCTCTAAACTTTATTTTAAATTGCGATATTTTAATCTGCCAAAATGAAAAAATAACCTTTGTGTACAAACAAGATGAAATGATTATTGTCACGTGTAAAAATAATATTTCATTTTTATGTAATCATTGTAATGGATACTTTGCTGACGGTAATTTTACATACAAATTAAAATATTTTCATCAACTGTATACTATGCACGGATGAAGCAGAAATGATTATTTTCCTTTAATACATTGTTTTTACCTTCTAAAACTGAATCTTGTTACTTAAAAATGTATGTCAATATTACAAATATATGTTTGGAGTTAAGTTTTAAATGTAAACATTATCCATCTGGAATTTGAGATAGCTGCACATACGGCTGTGCAAAATACATTTGCTGGAGTAACAGCTGTAGATTCCAATTTGGTTAAGCTTTATGGCGGAACATCCAATAAATCAATGACCCACGACGATCATTTAATAATAATCAAAATAAAACAGGTCAGTGGCTAAACATTTTTTTTTTTTTATTGCCATTTTTACCAGTGCAAGAAGTCACTGTGGCATTTGTTGATTTAATGTGCATATGTCCACAAGATTCATGTACTGCATTTAGAGACTACATTCTTAAAACCACATTGAAGGACAATTCCCAATAGAAATTTGGACCCATTTAATCAATACAAAGACTACAAATGAAGCTGAAAATTTTCACTAAGGATTTAATTCTGAATTTTACACACCGAATCCATCTGTATTTATGATTATTGATGTTTTATGAAATATTCATATTGATACAGTGACACGTATGAACCAGTACCTTAAGGGAATGCAAAATATTATCCGTCTAATTGAAAAACAAAAACAATTTAGTAAATACATAATAGTAAAATTTTTTATTTTTAATTAAATTGTATTATTTTTAGGAACATTTGTTTCAATTTCGGGAAGAATTTTTAATGGTCGGAGATCGTATGAGATTTTTAAAAAACGTCGTTAGTCGGTTTCAGCCAATCAAACTTTAAAAGTTTTACATTTTTTTAAATTAATATTTTAAATTTTTGAATATATAAATGTTGTTGATGAAATATGAGAATAATGAGAATAAATGATAAATTATATATATACATTAAAAAATATGCGTTTTTTGTTTATTGACCTTTTTGGGATCGAAATTATAAGTGTGTGGTTTTTGGATACAACAATCTTTGTCCTATATTTTATCAAAAGTCTAATTCCTGAATCTAAATCCAAAATCGTGTTTAGCATATTATAAGATTTTACGAATGATTGTGATTTTTCTTAAAATATTCTGCTAAAAAAAATAATAATGATCCTTTAATATTAAAGTAGAGAGAGCTATTGAAATGTAAGCAATATATATGCGAATATACGTATATTATAATAGAAAAAGAGAAAAATTAATAACAAAAATAAATATAAAATAAACGTCTCAATCAAACATGTTTTGTTTTGACGAATCTATTAAATTTTTTTAGAGAATATTCGGTTATTTTTTACATGCATATAGAGCTAGATATAATACTACTTCCAAGTCTATATAGACTAATCATTACCCTACTCTCAATAATATACGGGTGATCTATTAAACAAAAGATACTTATTACTTCAAAAACTTTTAACATTTTTGAAAATATTTTTTTACATTATTTCAAGTCATTAAATAACAATATTCTTCTAAACAGTTATATTTTTTTATCGTTATCGTTTTTAATTTGTTTACTTTAGTGGTAACATTATGCATTATTAATTCTTTATTTCAAAGCAGAATATTTTTCAGAGTAGTTCGATATCTACATATGGAATTTTGGACGAAAATCTTATATAAGTTTTAAGAATTTTAACTTTAAAGTTTGACGAGCGGAGGTGGTAAAGGGTACCCGTCAAATGTTGGTCCTTTACTCAGACTACTCTGCTCATATGAACTTTAAATACTTATAACTAATACACTTCTCATCCGATTTGATTTTTATAAATCAAAATACTCTGAATATTAAGTTAAAATGTACGTTGCCTTTTTCAAAAGACCCGGTGCCGATTTTTCAAATTTTCCACAATTTTATAACATTTTAAAATTATATTCAATATTTTAGTTGACACCTAAATTATAATATTTATCTTCTTCTAATCTACTGCCCATACTTATTTAGAGGAGTGGGGGTACAATATCTACGAAAATGACTCTATGGGAAGAATTCTCAAGCCTTGTAGAATTGTTGGATTTTGATAAAAAAAATGTTTTATTTGAAAGAAGAGTACTTCTTACAGTTAGTATTGATCTCTGGTTTTTATTTTATTTCAAACAATTGTATAAAATAATTTGTAAAAAAGAGTATAAATTTATCTTATTTTTAAACACATATTTATTTGTTTATTTAGTCTATTAACACCAAACGGCAGTTTAAACATGGAATAATCAATACAATTTATAACTTAAAAAACATATGATATTATATAAGTAGATAATGTGATAAATAATTATTATACTATAAAGTTTGAGATTAAAATATTGAAAAACGGAGTCCAATGAAGATTGTTACTATATTTTAGTTTAAAAAATGTGATCAAATTTGGTTGATTCTACAGAATAGGGTCATTATTCCCGTAGTGTGTATTTTTGTGTTCAAAATGACATTGGCACCGTGCGCCAAAAGCGGTAAAAAACTTAAAAAATAGTAAAAATATAATCTTTTCAAAAATGTCGTTTTGTAACAACCCATAATCGTGTAGTAATATTTTCAAAAACTTTGGTATTTTCTGAAATAATGAGTATGTCTTGCAACAGTTATTGGATCATCGCTCATATATTATTATGTTGTGTGCGCTCATAGTAAGTATAATATAATATAAAAATGTGTAATGTGCGTTCTCGTTTTTTTATATATTTTGTTGTTTTCTGGCGAGACAGTGTTTTTTTCGTAATAAGATGTCAGAAAAAATGTTAATAACAATTTTATAGCTCACAGCTAGTCGTCTGTCTTTTGTGTGTGTGTGTGTTGTTTTTCCGCTATAATATAATATTATTATTATTGCGAGTGCGTGTCGCACGTACAACTTACTGCCTTCGGTCGGGCCGCTGACCAGCTGACAACTGTCTTGTCATGTCCATTGCACTCTGTCGTTGTTGTAGTTATATTATTGTCCCAGATGAAATGAATATATTTTTTTAATCTGTGATATTATTATTATCATTATCGTCGCGATGGCATTCGTGTTCCGAAAACGATTAACCGGCTCTTATACATTGGCCACGTCGCAAAGACGATAAAAATATTATATTGTTATACATTGCGAACGCGTGTTACACGCATAATATTATGATTATTACGACGGTTTTTGTCGGTTTTATACGTTATTTTTTTTTAAATTTGTTTATTGGACAGTATTATAGTTATTGTTTTGGCAACCGCTGAGGACCGTTGACGGGTTTGATACGGTTAACCGGGTTGTGTTGGCCAATCGATCGTATTAAATAACGACATGGTGGTTATGGTATCACGTTCGGTTTGTATTATTATTTTTTTCCTTATTATTATATGTACAATGTTAGGGATTAATAGTAAAGCGTCGGTTTGTACCGGCCGGGCTTAATTAAGGGAGCCGGCACAATCGGCGAGGCTTGGGGTGTCAGGCCGAAGCGTGACCTACTTACAAAGGTGGTTTACAATATACAAGATTTATGTATAATACAATTGTGGGTGGAGAGCCCACCACCGTTGGTACGTGACTTAAATAAGCGGTTTCCAATCGGAGAGCGGACTCGGGCAAGGCACAGCTTAAATAAACAGCCGAAGGATTAATGTCGTTTCGGAAACGGAAACGTCTGCGTTTGTTGCTCCGGGACGTCGGTCGAGTGGTATGTAAGCGTTTCCGACTGAATGTCGTCGGTGCAGTTGTCGCGTCCGACAAATATACGCGTTCCGTACTACAGGTGAACGGTGTGCTGGGTCGACGTTCTGGTGCGATCCGTCACTTTACGCTCACCAGCACTTGGAGCTGAGCGTCGCGGAGGTTGGCTTCGGAACGTCGGTGTGGTCTGCGTTGGCAGCTGGCGGTGGTCTTCTGGTTGTCAGTGTTTGTAGTGTTGAAACTGTGTTGACGACTGTAAAGATGACGAAAGACTGACGATTGTAGCAAAGTGACCCTTTATATTTATACTATTCTACCGTATATGTTACTCTGCCCTGTGATTGGTTGCGTTTTGACGCATGAAAATTACTTCTTTGTCCGTCACTTCGTGTTTGTAATGTGGGCGTCTTATTAATCTAACGCAGTTGTATTTTCGTGTTGCAGTTATGGATTTTTGACGGCTCTTAAAAGAACCGTTTTTATGTGTGCGTGAGTATGTATTACGTAACAGGTTGATGCGTCAATTAGAAATGTCGAGCGCGACTCGGGAATCCGTCCGTTCGCCTGCTAATGAACTGGATTACTCCGCCAGGACGTCGTGTGGTTGTCGGGGTAAATAAATCAACTACGCTATTATGTCGCCGACAATCGTCACGATGACGATAATAATAATACCTAATGTGACGTGTCCGGTGGTTTTTCTTCGTTTTTTTACCCGTCTCGTCTGACAATGTATAATACTGTTCGCGAGTAGTACATAATACACACACACACATTAACGATAGGATAATAATATATTGTCGTGTCGGCCAACTTTCTTACGACATTGACCGTCATCGCATTTATACAGAATGATAATGATAATATGTGTGCATAACAACAAACTCACATGCACGCAAACGATTGAATCAGTAAACGAAACTTCTGAAAATCGGACACCTGTCGATCGCCAAAATTTCGTCCGCTGTTTTTCGATTCGTAGTTTATTTCCAACAAAACGATTAGCTCTCTATTCGGTACAGTGTCTGCCGGGGGAATTTTCACTACTGTATTATAATATTTTAAAATGGAAACCGCAGATGATACTGTGTGGCATATCCGAATCGGCCCCCAGCTCCTATTCCATCACTGGTCGAATTGGTTGGCATTTGAAAAAAACGATTTTAGTGGGGTGAGCAGAATGAATTGGCTCCCGTTTCGTTCAGTCCTATTACCAAATTAATATAAATAAAAACAGTTTCAGTTTTCATTTTTAAACTATTTTTTGCGTTATATAATCATATTCGAAAAACGGTATGTCACTATTACACGGTTAGCATATTCGAAGAGAGTTTGCTTCAAATTACCTTATCAATAATTTTTTAATTCGGTTTATTAATTTTTATTTTAGTTTTAATTCTTTGTTATTTTACTTCCATGTTAACTATCCTAAGCCCATAAACACGGAGTGGGAAATGTGAGCGTACTTGACTATCTTACTGCGATAAGCGGGACCCAACTCGACATGTAGAATACATTACACATTTCGACGGGAACCAATTCAGTTCACTTTAATAGTTTTATGAAATACCTTTTTCAAACCAATTCAGTGACAGTGGCACATAAATGGTCTGTAAACTATAATTTACACAGCATACATAGTACCCTTTCCTGGTAAGGTTTAATATATGGTGTAAACACAAAAAATATTGTAGGTATACCTAAATAGGTCAAGTCAGGTCTGCGGGTCATAATTTATTGTTACCTAATATATAAATGGTCGTATTGATAATATTACATTTACAAGGCAAATTTAAAGACATGTGTAAACGTTAAATTTATTATAATGGCGTAATGCGTAGGTATAATTTTGCTTATAAGAGTGGTCACCATAATATTTAGTTATCGTGGAGTAAACTAGACTTATAATATACATTAATTGCACGGCGAAAATTATTAATTGAGAATATTTCAATTCTTCCGCCGGCAGGTAGCGTCACTTTATCATCGTCTTCCTTCCACAATAATATTACTTTATGATTATCATGATATTATAATGCTATGATTGTAAATCATTAACTTTGCAGGTGCGGGTACGTACGATGTGATTCACTGTTTTGTTAACGAAGGCGGCGGTATAGTATAACCTTGGAAACGATTATTTTATATTATATTATTTTTTTATAGAACAGAGTTTTCTGCATTTATTTTTTATAATTTTATTAGTATTTCGTAGACTTAGAGCTTTTTGGTAGACAGAATAAAAAAATCTTATTTAGAAAACCAGCTTACCCAACTCGTGATAGTGGGTCCAATGAAATGCGTACATCAACGAAAATGCATGTATATAACTTTTCCACGTTCAATAAAGACCAAACTACATAATATTATTTTCTCTTAACTAAATTTTACAAAACCCATTCATACGAAATGTTAGACGAAGATTTTGATTTTATGTATCATTTCATATTTTATAATATTGGAATTCATTGTATACCTTTCATTACAAATTAACAGTATTTAGCATCACAACTTTTTTACTTTTCAAATTAAAAATATGTCAAATGCTTGAATTGGAAAAAAAATAGAAATGAGGAGGAGATGTAAAAGTGTAAGAAAAATGTGCGTACTTGAATATTAAGTTTTATCGATATTTTATTGGGATTGTATAATTAAAAGAGGTACACATAAATAATATTTAAAAAGAAGATGGATATTGACCCCTGCATCCTCCCCCCAATTCAAGCACTGATTTCATCACCGCGACTTTGTGTTGAAGAGCTTATTTTTGCGTGGATGGGTTCACAGATAACCAGGTACGATGTAGTATATTATAGTTCCTAGATAGGTGTATGACATATTTACGTATTGTGATTAATAGTATTACACCCTCAAGACTTTTTATAATTGATGTTCAAATGTCTAGTAATTATTTGAATATTTTATTTTGATTTCGACACATCCTAAGTATTTATAATGTTTAAAACTTATAATAATATGTAAACAACTTATGAAATTATATTCGATCTTCGAAATTGCAATAGGTAAAATATATTTGTTGTATACATAAATAATGTAATAAATTGTTCGATTACTATATAATAAATATAAATATATGAAAACAACTATTCTTATTCTTAACGTTATAGTTGAGTCATTAAACGTTTATGAAAGTCAAAGATTATTATGAATCAATATTTAAGTTATGATTGATCAAGTTCACTGCAATAATATTTTATTTATACCAATAATTAAAATTTGGTGAATCATGAACGTACGTATAATATTATCTTACAAAGCGTAAAATTAAATATTTTTTCATTTGTTTAAGTTTGGTAGTGTATAACAGGACTAGGACTGCGCGATTATTTTTTTCCCTACAATAACCGAATATTAGTTAAATGTTCGATTATAATCGATTAATCGAATAATCATACTTGTACTTAGGAGGACTGCGCGATTATTTTTTTCCCTACAATAACCGAATATTAGTTAAATGTTCGATTATAATCGATTAATCGAATAATCATACTTGTACTTAGGAGGAC
>JACXSJ010000822.1:130974-150784 GCA_014851325.1 Pentalonia nigronervosa | reverse complement strand
ACAGGACTTGCATTTAAAATAGAAATTTCGTATTTATAATCTAAACCTTATACAATTGTTACGTTTATCGTTATTTAAAAGTAAAACATTATAAAATTTTCGTGTTTATTTTTATTCAGAATTTGAACGTTACACAATTTTTAAGTTTATTGCTTACCGTTTATCGTTAAAAATAATATCTAATGTGGGGAATGGCCTAAATACAGAAGATAGTAAATTCATGGATTGATCCCTAAGATTAATTGCTAAATCACATGTTATAAATATTTCTACGAAACCAATATTATAACTTTTAAGTAAATGGATTTTAAATTATTTCGTTTTGCATTATGTTTTATTTAATGATAAATTATAAATTTTGTTAATCGTTAGATTTTATTTTCTGGTATTTAATTATTTTTGTTTATCGTTTTCCGTTTTAATTACGTTTACAAATTGCAAAATTTTTTGTCATATATAACGTCTGCATGCTCTGCCCTGGTATGAATTATTATATTTCAAAAATTACGAATACGTATTTTTAAATATTGCATTGTACGCTAAAGTTATATACCTAAATATTATTAAATATTGAAAGTCGAGAGTTGAATTTTAGCGTAAGTAATAACTTTGAATTCGACAATTTCACTTGAATTAAAACAACTAATCAAGTTTCACGATAAAAATAACATTGTAAAGAACTCGTAAATTAAAGTAGTATTTATCAATGGACTTCATCCACCCGCGTATGGTTAGTGCTGTATAATTACTTTGCACGCAATTTGTAAAGTCAAAGCCTTTGTTTTAACATTAGCATAACCGAAATTGTTTGGCCCCACTTAACATAATTTATGTCCTTATTTTTTGGTTTTAATTGTATATGTGTGTATTTACAATAAAACTCAAATTAAAGACCGTGAAAAGTAACGTGCTTTTACAAATGTTTATTTTAGAATTTAGATAATGATTGTTTGAGTTTAAGAATTCTCAATTATATTTAAAACAACATATACTATTATTATTATAATCAAAATATAAAAATAACATAATTATTGAACAGCATTTTTAAAATGGGAATCATTCTTTTTCACTGAAAATTGTTCATCAGAAAATTAAATTTATCACGTTAATGCAGTTAAATCGAAATCATAACTGATATTGTCTGGATTATTAAATTCTAATAACAATAGGTAGTTCTTAATTGTGATTTTACGGTAATTATAAAATAAATGTAACATTTGAAAGTCATAATGCTCAAACGTATTTTACAATTTGTAAGATTGTAATATATAACCAAATATAAATTACCTACTAGAATTTTCAAATCATCATAGCACTCACATTTTATAAATCTATTAGACCTATTAAATCTTTAAACTATTATCCATATACCATAGAAGTATAATTCAGGAATTAGTAATTTAAAAATGAATAATAAGTTCATCAACATTTTCAATAAATCATCGCATTAACAGTAATATTATTATTTGAAAACGAAGTTTCTATCTATCATGTCATCTTGAAACGGTATATAATTTATATATTTCAACTTTAAGTAGGTATTTAAAAGATTTTTAGGTTGAGTTGTGTAAAATTTCGAAATTCAAAATTTATACAAACGCATTATTAAATGCAAAATTAGTAGTGAGCGTGCACGTTATTTATTATGTATGGCATCTACGGCGAGCTTATTAGACAGTTAAAATATATTATTTACATTATATACTAAATTTGTTGGTAGGGATAAGTTTATTTTATTAATATGATGAGCTTATTGACTGTTTTTGTTGAAGGTATGAATATTTATCGTAGAGTTTCTGGAAGTTGATGTTTGTGTCTTAATTAGATAGTTAGTAATTTGGAAATATGGGTTTAACAGAGATGTGTTTACCGAATTCTCGGAATTAAGGTGGATTTACCTTTGTCAGAGGGTGTCCGTGTATTTATTAGGTGCGGCCTAGTCGAAGGAGGTTGACTATAAGCTAGTCATTTCTTGATATAATGATTGGTTAGAGACATGGTATGGATAGACTGTATGATCCCCCTTAAGTTTAATGTTTTGTAAACTAAATCATTCAATAATGTGATTGGATTTAGACATTTAGTGTGTACTTTTGAGAAACGTAATCCGCCGATATAAAGGGGCATAATTCTAAATATGGGTTTACTGTAGCTCCTTTGAGTTTTTAGTCTGCTTCTCCATCTCTTTTTATGCCGACGTGTACGTACAAAATCCAATGCAATGATTTTACATAAGATAATGGTAACATTTATAAAATAAAATCACTCATTGGTATACATGTACGTAAGTTCCCTCGCAAAAAAAAAATACAACCATACGTAATAGTTTCTACACGTGAAAAAATTCTAAAGAATATAAATATTCTTCCACTTTATTCAGACTTAATACCAACAACTTAAACGAGGCTGGTTTGGTTAAAATTTGTTTGTTCTTGTGTTGCATATAGAAAATCTAGTTAAGTACGTCCATCTTGATAAATTGTTAAAGAAATTTAATATTTATTGAAATGTATTCACTCTGTTGATAATCAACGAGAACTGAATTTAATAAATTGGATTGTCCATATTATATCATATCATATAGGTAATACAGATAAGTATAGATAGAGAGTAGTACATTAAATTTTATTGACGAACAGAAAAATACACATTTGTGTAATTTTGTTCACGTCTGGGTATTAAATATTGGATCAGATTTTATTTTGTAGAACACAAAAACAAACAAATTTTTAGTTGTCAGTATAATAGGTAATTTATTTTTTCACGTGAAAACTTCGTAAGGATGTATTTTTTTCGTATGGGATCTTCCATAAATGGAAATTGTAGGGGGGGGGGCTTGAAGGTCTTAACCTCTAACCCAAATATACTATAAACCTAGTTTTGTGGGCTCACATTGATGTTAAAAATGTTTGCCCCCCCTCTAAATTTTAAATGGATTTCCGCCAATGAAAGCATCTATAATATATTTAACCGTGCTTACATGCTATATTTCGTGTGAAAATTTACCAAACCACATATATTCTCCTTTCGTAGTAATAATGACGTACGTTTTTCACACAAAGATTCTTTATAAAATGTTTTCATAAATATTTAGTATGGAATTTGTACTGATTTATTTTCGAAGGAATTAGTAAAATAGTGTGGGGATGTTGAAACAATGTTCCACCCCCCCCCCCCACAAAAAAAAAATAAAAAAAAAAAATAAAAATAAAAAAAAAACTTTTCCAAATTTTCTTGTACAAATATTTATTACAAAGTTTGTACGACCACCCACAAATTTTTCGGAAAATCCCTTCCAATAAAAAACTTTTTTTAGATATTTGGCATTTCTCCAGCCCTCTCGAAAACTAACATTAATTTTTTCCAAAATTCCATATTAAATATTTGCATGAGAACATTTTGGAAAAAATTATTTTTAGTTTTTGGGAGGGCTGGATTTGATACGGTTGGAAAAAAATTGTCGTTACAATAGTTTAATAAAGTGTATTGTTTTAATTACAATAATTAAATATTATAAAAGTATAATACAAGCTACAATTTTAAAATTAATATTTATTTTTTAAAAATGAATAAAAATATATTTTTTTTTTTAATTTGTATGATAGTTATTAGCTTAAAACTTAAAAACTAGGTAGGTGAAAAGTAAATTTTTAAAGCTTTTAAACTGAATTTGTTAGCTATATTTCTAATTAACTAAATTTTTCACTATTTTATACATACATGAATAAATACAGCTTTACTCAGTTAATTAAAAATAAAATATTATAAATTTACACTGAAAGAATGCACTATAACTATTCTTCAAATTAAAAACAAATATTATATTTTAATTTTAATCACGATATTTAAAATGATTTTAAATAAAAAATATAAACCAATTAAAAATTCATGATTTAATAATTTAATAGACACACACACATACGTTATTATTATTAATTTCTATAACCACTAATAACAGCATGATTCATTTTTTAATATTATAGTTTAGGTACCTAGTTATTTTCTTATAACATTTATAGTTGCACAATTACTATGTACTAATATTCAAAGGGTAATAATAAAAAAAATAATGAACTTCTTTATTAGTAATGTACGATTTTTACAGTTAAAAATGTTATTATACTATTTGCTAACATTGATTTAGCTTAACTAATAACTACTCCCAACTCAAGATAATTTTTCATTTATTTACTCATATTTCAAAACTAATTGACAAATAGGTATACTGTACTGCATAATTTATACATATTGTTACTTATTGTTTATTTTTATGTTAAACAAATAATACATATTTTAATACAAAAATAAGAAGTAAAGTTTAGTCTAATTATATTTATTAGTTATTAGTTATTATACCAACTTAGACAATTTTTACAATTTACTTATAACATTTTAGTAAATTAATATTTATTAGTTTATTATTTTAATTTTCAAATCATCACAGCCCCCTATCTTATGAAATTATTATCACGGCCTTTTGATTTATTATCCTTAGTATTTAACATTTAATTTTGAAATAAAAAATAAAGCGTCTTCCAAAATATTTTAATTGTTTATACAAAGAATATATAATTATTACACTATAAGGCGAAATGGGGAGCTTTTCTGCTCCCTGGATCCGTGAATACCAGTATATCACTATACAAAAAAGCTTGGCTTCATGAATAGGTAATGTTTTGTAAATTATATGTTACGAAATATTATAAATACACATTGCTTAATAATCGTATACTGTAAATCTGTAACAAAAACGTATAAAGCAAATTGACTAAACATTTATATTTTGCCCCAAGCCATTATAGAGAGCACAAACAAAATCAAATGTGTGCAAATGCGTACGCCTTGTAATCTACCACACAACTCTGAGGTTTCAAAAAAAAAAATTGTTGCACAGTCTAAATATCGATAAAAAATATCGATATTACATTAATATCACATTGTTCATATAATATTGTATATACTTGCCGTTTTCAATTAAAATTCACACAATAATAATATGATGTTAATTACAAATATGAAATCGTTGAAAATAATATAATATCTACTCATCTGAGAAACGTTTTATACATTATAGTCAATAGGAAAATAATAATAATCATAAAAATTACCTATCATTGTCGTATTTTATTGAAATTGCAAACCCGACACAGTGCTTTAAATATAACCCTTTTTTTTAAAGACATGCTCATGCATGCATAACTCTTTGATGTTTATTTATCAATGATTGATATCTTTTGTTAGGTTAGGTTACAAAGAAAAATCTATCATGCGGCCGTGCAAGCATGAAAAATAATTAAATCGATAGGTACATATACTTGTTTTTACGCTCATGTTGTCGGTTTTAAAATTTTCCCTTGAGACTAGTATAGTAATATATTTTATATTAAAGCACGATAAAATTATGATATTAATCAATTACTTTCAGGCTTAAAAAAAAAAAAAAACAATAACCGAGTACTAAACTAATGAATGTCAATACTGGAATTGAAGTATGTGCTTAACATTTTATTATATTATTTTGAAATTATTTGTTTTTGAAGTACGTATACATAGGAGAGATACCTACTTTAAAGTTTACGTGGTTCGTTTATAATTGATTATATTCACATATGTAATAGGTACATAATATATTATACAATGTATATATAAATTAATATTTGTTAATATTATTATAATATATTACCTATATAACTATTGCAAAATTATGTACCTACCTATTAATTATTACCTATACTAGCATTCCATTTGAAATGATAGAAATTCAGTACACAATTTTCATTTATTAGGCATTACAACACTTCATAACAGAAAAGAAAAAAAAACTGTAATTTTTGTTATAATTTTTATTTTAATTCCATAAAACATGGTTTATGACCAATATTATCATACTTAATTACCTTTATAATTAATTACATAATTTTTTTGCAAACAAGTAACATAATTCAAGTCTCTTCAGCACCAATTACCTAAGAGAATTTTTTTTTGAAATGTTAAATATATTTTATAAAATAACATTGAACACTATAAATACCTATAACATGATCAATTTTAACAAGTCTAGCGAAAAAATAAAATTTACGATACTACCACGTAGAAACAGGATAGAAAAATAATAAATGTAGATTATCGTAAATGCGTGATTGCGATTTCCGTAATAATATTATTTTTACAGCTGAAAACAATTAATAGTTAATTCGGACATTTAATAATCAATATTATCAACCGCAGTAATTCATTTTCGAACCATCGTCTCTACAATACACTACGTTGGTTGGATCGATTTTCAATTTAATTGCAACGATACCTAATTGTAGCCTGTGTAAGTAATGTTTAATTTTCCATAATTTATCGTGATTAGAATATACAATTGAACGGACACTATAATATGATATAAGCACATCATATAATGTAGTATATAAAGTGCCTTAAGACACTGTTTCAACGAATTGGCAGGGAAGTTTTTTCAACCCTTACGTAGTTTTCATTCACTTTTCTTGAATTGTACTCGATCTGATTGTACTGTATTTTAGTCACTGCAGACGATTAAGAGAATTTTTTTTATATACACAAGGGGATGGAGTTTATTTTGCTGCATGTAAACCGTGGCCTTGCATTTTTTATTTAAGCATTCCCGTGTTTTATAAGCATTTTTTTTATTCATAAATTTATATTTAATATAGCTTAATTATTTGCCATTCTAGCTAAATATTGTTAAAAATTCCATATTTAGTTAAATATTAAACAATACAGCACGATGTTAATCTACTTCTTCCACTGAAATATAACACAACTAAGTACTAAGTAGAATAATTATAAGAAAAAAAAGGAACCAATATTTAGTATGTTGCATTAAAAATATATTTGGATTTATCTCACCAATTTGTACGCAACATAACGTTATTACCTAAACGATAAACATATGTAATAACGCGTATTTATAATTTATTCACCTATATAATATTTGGTACGTATCGAATCTCAGTAAGACATAAAGAGTTTTTGGGTACATGGAAATATATAATATACCGGTGTGGTGACTCTTAAGGCATAGATGATGAGATACATAAATATATGAAAGGAAATTCTAACACTTGTGTATGTAATAATACTTAATATTTACAATATCACACGTATTTTTTGCTATCGATTTATAACACCTTTAATACTAATGTTAGTAAAAACAAAAATATAATAATAATAATAAGTAAGGTATAAAATAATAACAGAATACAAATTATAATAACAAAATGGCTTTTAGCCGATTCACGCAACGATTTGTGCGAGATGACCTGGTTGAGGACGACTTGGAAATATTGACAAATTTAAAGACGTCGCTGACAGATAGAGATGAAGGTGGTGATGGAGGTAATGGATATCTGGAAATGCAGAATGAAACAAAATATACGAAAATCGATCGGTCATAATGCGTAAAAAGGCGCGACCATAAAATATTAACTTTAAGTGTATAGGTGTATTTATATTATATTATTAGGTACGATTGTTTCGCTTGAAGCGCATGTAAAGAAAAGCTAACAATTATACCACTAACACCCACTAAAATACTATCTTTTAGGAGCCTTTTCGCTGCGACAGTGCATTGGCTGCTATGGTGCTGAGACTGGGTTGCTAATGTTATGATATTAACATCCGCGATAAACGTTAAAGTATAATATTACAGTGTTTTTCTATTAGTTATCAGAAGAGTGAGTATATACAACAGTATATGTTATCGGATCGGTATATAAAATAAATTTTCGCAGTTTGTATAATGTATCTTATCAGTTTTCTCGCAGATTGTAATAAGTTAAATTTTTTTTAGCTGCAGTTTACACGTCGACTTTTACAAAATAGATAATTTTGCCGCAGTTTACCATCTCCGTTTTTTTTCTTTTTTTACAAGATAATGTGGCTTAAGTTGAGTAAACCCTCAACTGATATCATTTATTATGACACATACATATAAACGGTAATTTTGTGTCAAATTCGACATAATTCATAAATATATACATTTTTTATTTTAAATACAAAAAAAATGTATTATTACTGTTACCAATTTTTTTTAAATTTTATAAATAATAGAGGTCTATTAAATTATGGATTATTAAAAAGAAAAACGAAAAGATATGTTTTTTAACCATAATTTTAAAAATGTTTAAAATAACTTCACTTATTTGTATACATCACATAGAATTATAAAGTATTTGTATTTTACTTTTAGTAATATTTTTTTTGTTTGACATACACACCTATTTTTATGGATGATTTTAACAATCATCAAGAAAGCAGTTTCGATAACTTTTCATTTCGGAATAATACAATAAGTGTTACTTCTTATCTCTTGACCATTAATTTTTTGTTTTTATATTTTATACTCTGAAGCAAGAATACAATGTGGAAGGAATGAAGTTGTCAACGGTCTTAACCTAATCACTAAATTAGAAAAATTTTAAATTATACACTTCGGCGGTCGTGTTTGACATAACGATGCCGCAGTCTAGGATTAAGCCGCAGAAAATCCCTCTCATTCTCGCTATATTGTTAGACGTTATGATAATATTTTACTCGTGTTCATTTGCGAGAACAAAAAAAAAAATTATCAACATAGCAATATATAAGAGGCGAGATAACTGTAATAAAAATGTTTAATATTCTATTATTATAAAAGAAAAAAATGACACGCACTTAAGTTCGAGAGGAAGGTATATTAATAGACGACGGCTTGGCCTTCAAATATAATCGGTATGATAATATTATATTATATTTAACGGCGGCGGCTGTACAAGAAATATTTTTTTCTAAAAATTCAGGGCTCCTCCCCCCTCCCCCCGGGCTATAAGAAAGAAATTCCTGGCCACTGTAGTGCTGTAGTCATGCCGACATAACGTTACATCGACCAAATGTAATTATATATATATATATTATGATACGTGCATCGCATTTTTCGGGTTACGTGTGCGGGGATTTTTTTTTCCGTTCCATTCTCTCTTCATTTTTTTTCTCCTTTCCTGTCTCTTGGCTTTGAAACAAAATACGTTTACTAATTGAATCGGAACCCGTCGTGTATTTACGTTTTCTGGAATCGTCCCAAGTAAATCACAGCAGTCGGTCCGTTGATTGACGCCGGCCGCAGCCGGCCGAATACGCGTTCACCGCACCGCACCGCCGCCGACTGGCCGTACAATACAACTGGACGAGTCACCAGAGACGGTCCATATATTATACCGCGGTCCGTGACTGGTCCATGTACCTGGTTAATAAGTCAACATTAGTTTTATGAGATGAAAAAAATCATGCACTCTCCGCCGGCTCCGAAAATCTATACTTTTCTTTTTATTTTTACATTACGCGTACAACTGCAGCTAACCGCCGGCCGTTTTTTTTCATTCAACTCGACCGAGCCATTTCAAAATTGTACAATAATTAATTATTTACGTTTTGACTCGTTCGTTCTTTTTTTTTTAAAAAAATAATTTTTTATTTATATTCGACTCAGTTCCGAAGGTGTATATTATTATAAACTGCGCCCGGCAAGACGGACGGAAGTGCAAATTTATAATATTGTGTATTATATAACAACGACTGCTCCGCCGACGAACATAAATACTTAATGATTTTTCATTTTTTATTTTGATTATTTCGATTTTTTACTGCAGACGCGACGCGCATACTATATACCATGTTAATTAATAGATGCACACGCACGCCGTGGGACTACGTATATATATATATATATATGCGAGGGAGAGGTGAATATTGTTTGTAAAGTGTGATTCTTCAATAATAAAAACTTTTTTTATATTATCATTGTAACTGTATAATATATATTCACCGTCAAAATGTAAATTAAAAATTGATCTAAAATATCATGTAGGCACAGCTCATTAATTTCGAAACACAATAATGATAATACATTTATGAGGAAATTATAAAGTCAGACGTCGATGTAGCGGGAATACTAAATGAACAATAGAAATTGATACTGAAGAAAGAATACTATTTTATTAGAAGAATTTTGTTTCGAAAAATTTCCTCGTTTTTAATATCCGCACTAAGAAAAAATAGCCGGACAAGCATCATCAAAAAATTAAACAAAAAATTTCTTTGCTGTAGTATTTGTATCATATAGCACAGATGTGAAGTGTACCTCGTCGCCGAGAAAGTCCCTGCTGTTGCAATGGATGTGTTGAATTTTAATTCAATGGCAATAATTGCCATTTTCGTATGTTCAATTATTAATTATTAATAATTAAACATACGAAAAACGATTCTGAGCGGAGACGGTCTGTAAGCCTAGAGATGCTTAATTCATATCAGTAATTTATTTTACTACGCGCGATAAGTCGCTTGTACTAATTTTGACCAAAAACCAATCGCATCTAATATTATTTGATATTTATGATAGTATGACCTGTTTATGAGTTAATACCGTAAACAGATTCAATATGATGGTGGTTTAAATAACTTAAAATTATTTGCCGAAAATTGCAGAGTTCGCTTAAAAAAAGTGTATATTTCTATATTAGTTATTTGAAAAAATATTGAGAATCTATTACTTTTTTCCTAAGTACTATTTTGATCTAATTTGCTACTCCAAAAACCACCCTCAATATTGAAGTATTTTTATTGATCCTAAAAATGACGCCAGTAATAAAAAAAAAGACATCATTATAAAACTAATAAATTCATCGTTCCGCTCTGAATTACTATGGCGTAGTTGTTTTTTTGAATTGTGTACAGGTACACGTCTGTCAAAAAAGCGATTAAAAATGTGCGTATGTGTAAACTAGTTTATTCGATGTTTGAATTCTAAATAAACAACATGTTAATTAAATAACTAAATACCTACCTACCCATGGATTGATATGATGTTCCAATCATTCAGAAGATTAAAAAACAACTCTAAAGAAACTTATTCAATAAATTAATATCTCTATGCGGTGTTGTGTTACCGCTAGACAAATGTCGAGTTGACGACGTTCTTCGTGTAAGTACATAAAAAAAAAAAAAAATAAAATAAAAATAAAAAACCTATACCTACAGCTACTTGTTTGGCAACAGTCCACGTGCCCGTGTCCGCAACCTATGTCTGGGACTTTTGTCGTCATTGACCCTCGTTCAAAAATCGCTTCTATACACCCTTCTATACCCCCTCCCCCCACTAAATCATATATTATATAAAGGTCACCGATGATTAATATTATATGCTTGTGCGGTAGTCTCGACTGCCGACCACACGTTACTATTATTCTGTTCATTAAACACACGCGCGCCGTACCTACCATTATTATTATTATTATTATTATTATGTCCTGCTGCAACGACGAGTTCAAAAAGCATATATTTTATGCACTAATAATAGTCTCTCAGTATAATATTATAGTCGTTTGTAGGTATCTATAAGTGCGTGCCGCCTCTAAAGGCAAAACATATTATAATATTATGATATTATTCCGCAAAGGCTGGTCGGCGACGATATGTCTACGACGTAATGTAATAATATATTATTAGGCGTATTGGCATATTATTATATTATGTGCCTTTGGCCCGAACTAATATATAGCTTTTCTTGTCCAGATAGATCTAAAACTAAACATTTCGTTGTCATAAACAGAAAATGCACACATAATATTATTATACCGGGGCTTGAAATCAAAAGAAAATGTTCTTGAACGAAAATTAACTCATGACATTTTATTATTTTACAACTTACGTGTCAGCGTAAATCTGATTGTAATTTCGTGAATACTAAATCTCAATACACCAAATCTTATATTGATGTGCACATTTATTTTTACGACACTTATTTACAAACGATTTCAAATTATACGACGACGACGTATATTATTTATGACAGTAGGTGAGCTGCTTCGGAATAACTGTTTAAATACTTCTAAAAGTGCTAATACAGGGTTTGGCTATTATCCAATT
Source organism: Pentalonia nigronervosa (assembly GCA_014851325.1). Lineage (NCBI taxonomy): Eukaryota > Metazoa > Arthropoda > Insecta > Hemiptera > Aphididae > Pentalonia > Pentalonia nigronervosa. The sequence goes on along the minus strand of JACXSJ010000822.1, from coordinate 138,856 downwards.
TGTCAGATTATATATTCCTCGACGTCTAAAATTTTATTATATGTTGTAAATAATTCAACATCGTTTTTGAACACATTGAGAATGTCATATTATAATCCAATATAATACTAGCTGATATCGCAGAACGTAATTTATGGTTTACTTTACCTAATCAAATGTTTTCTGACATAATATGCATTTCGATCTGTGACACTTCAATATAAATGTATACAAAAACAATCAAGTAAATTACGAATATTCGTATAATAATAATACCAAAAGTATTATAATAATATGCAATTGCTACAAAAATGTTATTATAAATTCCTTTTTATCAGATAGTTATGATTGTTGTAAGTTCATAACGAAAGAAAATTGAAATAATATGTGTCATTGAGGAGCGGTGAGCACTGTATTATCATGGTTTTAAAGAAAATGGAGCAGAACGTTTTCTTTTTTAATTTTACCATATTTTATTGTGGCCTGATATTGAATATTGTAATAATTATAAATACATCATACGTCACAACTTTGTTATAAAATAGCTCTAAGAAGGCTACTTATTACGACTAGTTTATAAATATTATACGAACATTTTCAATACTCACTTAAATAATGAAAAAATATTATGAAATATATATTGTAAAAAAATGTTTAAATACTAAAGAAAAAATCTCACTTAAATGTCTATGTATAAAATATATAGGTATATAGATGAGCTTGGGATACAAATTACAATTTTGTACCCGAAAAACAAATCGTATGCAGATGAATCGAAACAAAGCTTATAGCGTGGCTCTTGGATTAAATAAGAATACCTAAACTGCAATATGGAAAACACAGTTCCGAGTTTTTCTCGATAATAATATATTTTTATTCTCCTAAGGTTTTATATGAAAAGCAAACTCTAAAACAGTAGTTGATTTCGCGATTTATCGCCAAACAATAGTTGTACGTGCGTCGTCGTCGACCGTGATTTCAAGCTTAAATTCACTTTTGGCCACCGAAAGCCGTTATTTATAGTTTCACGTATTTTCTATTCATTTTAATCAATATATTATTTCCGGTAAAGTAATTGCATTTTGTATCCGTTGCAACCTCGTTAAAAAAAACAATCAGCGTAAAGTGGTTCCTCTATAGGATATAATATAATAACAAATATAAGTAGCCAGGTGGAGGTATAATATATTTAATATTATATTTATTATTATTATTATTTATCACAATATCGTTTATGTTGACATTTTTTTTTGTGTTGTATAAGTATCGCGTGGAAAATAAATGATTCTTCCGTCGAGTTATCATAATATTATTTTTTATTCGAAGGATTTGTGAGAGCTATGCTGCCTATACTAACATATTATATATTATACTTACACGAATCTACAAAATTCCAAATATTTGAAAAACTTCAACAACTTAGGATTTAACGCGCAAACACAATTTTTAACGGGATCACCTCACTCAATAACAATATATTAGTTAATTGTTGTAGCATTAAAAATGATCAATTCCGTATTCCGTTTGAAAAAAAAAAACATGAAATTTACATCAGACGTAATTAAAATGTTAATCGTACTTATGTCAATTTTTAGAATTTATTAGTGTGACACTTTAGTTTTCGACAATCGAGTCTAATCACAACTAAAACAGCATTTACAATTAATTTTATCGTAAGTATTGTACGGTATCAAAGGCGCAATTTGGGCGGTACCTAACACCCACAAATTGTTAATAGCATCATCAAATGTGTATTGATAATATTACGTTACATACAATTGAATAAACATTTTTTTAAGATTTGTTAATTTTCATAATAATATAATCATAGTACATAACTACTAGCATAATGTAGACGAAGACTTTATAGGACGATAAGTATAGGCACAAATATCCTAAATTGTTTGGGGGAATTAGGTCCTTCAACCCCTTCCTCTATTTGCACTAATGAGTATAAGCCGATTACAATTATGCCACATCGTCATCAATTATCTAGTAAATAGAAAAAAATTGTCTAATGAAAGCACGGAGCCAAGTGTTAATAAGAAGTGACTATCCCAGTTTCTTTAAATTATAAATTTTCATTTTATTATAAATATAATTATAATATTTTGATGAAATAAATGTGTATGAAATGAAGTAGTAAAATAGTAAATATCAAATGAATATTATAGGTTTTAGTAAGTTATAAATATAGTATAATGGAGGCATATAAATAAGGAGGAGGTGGGGGGGAAAGTCTCCCACAAGTTATTATTCGATCGATACAAATCTAACACCCCCAAAAATGTAAGTCAAATTACACCTGTGGACGGTATACTTGAAAAACACGTTTCGATCATATTTTTATTTCTAAATTTATATACAAACTTTTACAATTTCTTCACCAATTTTCTGCGAAATTCCGTACTATTCGATAGGTATTTAAAATGCATATCATTTATTGTACAGTAAATAGTGGAAAATCATTTTAGGAAAACAATCTCACGCGAACACCGATAGTGATATTATATATTTCATTTTATTCAATTCTATCGGTTAGACAGCATTGTTTTGACATTTATATCGTATCCGAAAAATTAACAACCTAATGTCTTGAACACGTTAAATGTAATAATAATAATATATAATAACAGTTGTTCAAACCTATAAGTTGGAAACACTGTGCATTTATATTGTCATCTTCGTCCTTACAGGCAAACGCTACTATAATATGAAGTGATACTGCCTAAAATATTATAATATTACGTACATATTTTATATTAGAGCCTTCGCAATAGCCGAGTTATTCTATTAATTATTATTTGTTGGTGGTTAAATTTTACAAACAAATTATCGAATTCACGTGAATTTTCTACGACTATATACAGATAGAGCAGGCAAACAGGGAGTCGACACGAACCCTTTAACAATAAATTAGATAATAAAAATCAAAACACGGCGGCAAAAAAAAATTATGACTAAAATATATAAACTATTATATAGGACGACTCACCAAGCTTGGGGACGCTCATTTGTTTTTTAAATAATGAATTTATTTCAACACTGATTTTTGGAACTTTTAAATACATCTACTTGAGAACCATCATATATTATATTAAATTGTTTAGATGTTTTATACTAAATTTTTCAAAAAGGATGAGTTATCATTTTAAAGAATCTAGAAATATTACCATTTTGTATTGTTACACCGGGTACTCCTTAAATTATATAGAAAAATCTGATTATTTTAAAATAAGGTTCTTAAGGGTATACACAAGAATCCCTAAAAAACATGATTTTAATAAAATATGCATTATTAGAAGTTAAAAATTGGAATGATCATGCTTGGCGTATCATCCTATACACGAGTCGATATATGAATCCCTTTCTTCGGAACTTTACCACCGAAACAAGTGTCAACGTGACTTTTGTATTGAGCCAAACGCATAAAAAAATCAAAAGGGATAAATAAATATGCAAAATCAAATGAAAATGTTTTGACAAAAATAACATTTGTTTGAAAACGGACATGTTGTGGTCGGAAAAATAAATAATAATAATTTCGGGCACTCTAAACACTATTTTCTACCTCATTTTGTTTAGCTTTTTTCGTAGACCTGATAATATTTGTTGCGTGTTCCGCGATACCGTGTCGATCATAATTACCTATTATTATTCCGTGACGGACGGCATTACATCCGCCAACGACGACAGATCAATATTGACCCACACCCGATTTCCTATAAATAACATAAAGAACAACACTTGCGATTGGGATGTAAATTAAAATGCGTGTCGAACCTTCGCCGCCTTTGGACTATCACCGGTCGACCAACGACGTCCTGCTCGGGTACGTGACAAATCTCAGTCGTCGACTCGTAAAAAAACTATACGCTTTTACCACCGTCGTTCGTAATAAACTAATAACTAATAGTAATAATAATACGACGATGTGTATGTATAATTGATTTGTACGTCACGAGTAATATACGACGACGATGACCCCACAATAATAATATAATATTATTTATATTTATTAGCGATTTACAGTACTCGGGTGCGTGCGTGCGCGTGGAACATGCTCAACGATTATTGAAATATGCATTATTATAATATAATATTACCATGCGTGTATTATTGCACATCTTTGCCATTAAAATGTCCATCGTCGCTGGCACATGTGCGGTAAATATTGAAATGGAGAAAAACATGTTTAAAAAATTTAATTTCTACGTACAAATCATAATAATATTTTAAGCGACGTAAAAACCGCAATTATGATAGATAGGTTCTACGGTATTTACGTTATATACCTAGAAAATCTCGAAGAACGCATAATTATTATTATTATCATATTGTTAAGGTGGGTACACACCGGAGCATTTAGGTGTAATGTAACGCTTAATGTATCTGTAATGCTCAAGTGTGTACGGTGTTACTGTAAAATTCGTGCGTGCTCAGCTCGCGACGCCGTCGATCCACCCGAGTGTCGGTATTTTGGCGAACATCAAAGGAACGTTACATGACGACACGACGCTAGTATGTACGGTAAACCAGTTACTCGCAGCGAATTGCCTCGATGGCTTTACCTCATCAGGACAAAAAGTGTTTTATTTAAATAAATTAATTTAATTTAAATTTACAAATGAATTGGAACAACGAAAAGGTGTTAAACCTCATAGAGTGTTACAAAAATAAACCAGTACTATGGTTTCCAAAGGACCCAAAGTACTACAACAAATTTGTAAAATGCGATGCGTGGGATGCATTGGTCACAGAAATAAATCTACACTAGATGAATGTAGGAAAAAAATAATCAGCCTTAATGCATCATTCGACGAGAAAAAATGAAGACGAAAAATGTTTGGACCTATCAAATTTATTAAATATTCAATATGAATAGATGACATTCTAATAAAATTTCTGAACTGTCCACTTATTTTCTGTCGCTGAAGAATATTTAATAAATCTGATCCACTACAAATCTCCCTTCAGGACTTTCAGACTTCATCAAATTTGTTTCCCACCATCTTCTTTCACTTTTTATTTTATTTTTTCTATTTTTTTTTTTTAACAAAATGAATAAAAATAAATGATGCGCTAGCGACTTGTAAATTATTAGAAGGCATTGCACAAGATGTTACTCGAAAAGTTGAGAACAAACTGTGAATAACTGATGGATAGACCAGCGAACAACCGATACACAGTAGCGCTCGACCCTAAACATACACACTCTTCGTAATATGTAACATTCAAGTAAGCACGAACTCTGTTACATTACACCTAAATGCTCCGGTGTATACCCGTCTTTAGATTGTTTTTGAGACGAACTCTTTAATATTATTATATTATTGTATTTAAATTGTAAACAACTCGTCAGTTTTGGCTTGATTTAATATTATGATCATCACACTGACCGCGTGTGAGATGAATCCAAAAATAATTATTGTTGTAAATCTATAAGCTCTTTAGTGAAGGTTTTCAATCACTCCGCTCCGCCAAATCTAAAATATAAAAAGGTATATATTATGAATTATTATTAAACAATATCTTTAGGAATATGGGCTAGAGACATTCTCTATCATAGAGTGCTAGAATCATTTTTCATCGTATATAATGATGAAGTCTAACACATTCGTTACATGTAATGGCCTACTCAATGACAAAGTACACTCGACACGGACTATATAGCATAGTGACTTACCCGGTTTTTTTTTTATCAAATTCTTAAATTTGTGAGTCCAAACCAAGTTTTGAACGTTTCAATATATCATCATTCGAATTGGATGGACGATCGTATTATATTATTATTTATTTTAATATTTTAATTTTTTGAATAGTTTTTTAACCAATTGTTACCACTATTACCACATTATTTCTAAATTCCTGGTTGCAATATTTACAGTTATTATATGCATATATATTATTTACTTTCACTAGCACTCTCATCCGGAGGACAGAAAATATATTATTTATCAATAGAAAGATTCCTATTTTTGTTTTTACCAATTCTACAGCGACGAAATCTTTATGACTTTAAAGAGACATGAAACAGTTTCAGTGTACAAATATTGAGGTTATCGTATCTGAAACAGCTGTAAGGACACAATATATGCAAAAAAGATTTTATTTCCTTTTGGTTTCAAATATTCCAATGAAATTATTTAATAAAATAATCATCAATAATGAATTGATAATAATATTATATTGTATATTATATTATCATTCTAATAAAATTCTGAAATGCAATGTTTTATAATTTCGGTTAAATCAAATTAAATGTGTAAATTACCGATAACAAAACAACGAACTTAAATATTTTAATATGCTTAGTAATAATTATAAAGTATTAAAATTATTATTATTTATGATAACAACAAAATATGTTTTGATCCTATATATTAATATAACTGCTACTATGATAATAATAATATATCGCCAAATTAAAATGTAATTACGAGTAATGATAGTTAACGAAGATTCAAATTCAAGGTACCTATGGTATCGAAACTGACGATAGGTACACATCACTTTTTTTAGACGTGCCAAAACTCAAATTTGAAGGCTGGAAGACGCGATTGTCATAATATTATGATATATGAATATTATTGTACGTAGGTTGAATACGAATTGTGTTTGCTGTCCTACTCGCGCTTATACAGGTCATATGTTATCGCGATGACGACGAATTTAACATATTAATATAATGACATTGTGACATGTCATTAAAATATATATCGTCGGGAAACCCTTCGCCGCACACGATTGATCATAAGTTTACCGTGGTTATGAGCAACCGTCTAGAATTTTTTTGACTTACCACTGTCTGTACAATATATGCGGTTAGCTCGGTATGTAGTAATTAAACGAAACAAAAACAATAAAACCGTTCAAATTTTTATTATTCGGCTTTATACAAGTCATGAAAAATAATTAAGAAAATAACGACAAATATATAAGCGGGACATAGTACAATTATGTCATTTTAAAGCTTCGGTTAAAAGTTAAAGTTTATTAATTAATAATTATTTAATTAATTCATTATATTTGAATGCCCATCTATATTTGCTTTTTTCTCTGTGATTGTTTTCAAACAGTTACATTTTTTAATAGAAAAAATTCTCATTAACTTCAATAGAAATTTCTTGTAGCAAATTGGATCTAGTTGGTACTATTTGGAGGTCAAAATTGAAAATTATCAGCTATTTTTAAAATGATCGGGAAAAGCTAAGAAAAAATACGAAAATTTATTAACGTTTTAATATTATTATTAAAATAATTGTTTTGTAACGTTTCAGGTTGCCAAAAAGTCATCACAGTCTTCGCTTAGAATAGTTTTTTTTCGAAGTATACTCCGATTGTACAGCAGAGCGGTTACCGCTACATTTCCCCTTTCTTCGTTAAATTTCTTTGATTAAAAAAAAAAAATCTGTATAAGAATAATTTAACTGAAACTGTATTTGGTGTTAATACCTATAAACAGTGACGTGTTTAGGTTGTCTCCGCCTATACCTAAACACTATTCAATTCGATCTACTACCTCACCATTCCTAAGATTATGTATAAAATATATTTGAATACACAAAATATTCTGTCTTTCATAAAAAATGACGCTTTATCAACGATTCAATTAACAGTTTCTATTGAAAAATTATAAAAAAAATTGATTTTATCAAATTAAAAATACATTTTGTCATTTTGTAAAAAATATATGATACAATTTTTGGTATATTTCTACTTTACCGGACACCCTAAATGTTGCATATTTTTTTTTTGCATTTTATGTATTTTGACATTCTAAAAACGATGGTGCAAAAATAAATTGGGGCTAATTATTAGTTTTTAAGTTATAGCACTTTAAAAATTACGTATTTTATAATATTTTGTTTAAATAGCCAATATATTTCATCTCTCCTCTGAT
>JACXSJ010000822.1:107709-130874 GCA_014851325.1 Pentalonia nigronervosa | reverse complement strand
AAAACTAAGTCCGTGCGCCAAATTCTGACTTCACTATAATTTTTTTCTTCGAAAATACAACTAAGTCCCTCAAAAAAATTGTCAAAAATTAGGGTGTCCGGTAAAGTAGAAAAGTTCCCAATTTTTCACCCCTAAATGATACCGCTCTAGTCCCGTGCCTACAGAGCCTGTGCCTAAATATGCCTCTGCCTATAAAATATCAAACATTCAATCAGTTTAGTGTTTTATCTGTGTGATAATTTTAAGTTTAGATGAACTTCCGTACATTTTTGTGATATATCTATTTATGCAACACTTAACTCCTTTGTAACTAACGTATTTTAATCATCTGTTTGTTCGATATATTATTTTGATTCGCGCAAAAATATGTTCAGTAAAATATGAAAAATGTCTGACATTTAAAACCATAGTGAGAATCTTAATAATTATATTCCTTTACAAGAGAACTTAGCTTATCCTCATTTGACCATAATAATATATACCTATAGGTACTTATAGTGTACCTGTAAAAAATTGTTTTTCACGAAAACCGTCAGAGAAAATCAGGTATTTTTAAAAATACATGGTTTATTACCAGCTGACGAAACATATACCAAAATTAAAAACCAAACAATTTGTGGTGGTGAGTTTAAAAAGTTCTGAAAAATAGTCCAAAACGTGATTCGGAAGGTAATATTTTATAACCAACATAAAATGACGGCAAATAAAATATTTACGTTAGATAGCTTACTAAACCATCAAACGTGTGGTAGATAGCATATAAGATGAGTACCGAAAATCAATTTTGCGAGTTTAAAATTGCCGTATTTTATAATGCAGCAGCTGCAGATTTATACTATTTCTTATAATATATCACATGATATATATTATAAAATAATATATTATAATATAGTCGTACAGACTCCATCGGAGTCGGTTTAATAATAATAATATGATAACGACAATTTCAAACGATGGCTATAATATTTGATAATATTTTATTCTCCATCTGGATATTTTATTCATTTTTCAGAAAAAACAGCTTTTAAATCCGATTGATTCCGTCGAGGAGCTATGCGTTCTCTATCATTTTACTCACGCCGCGTCAATATTATTTTGTAGACAGTGTTGTAGTAGGTGGGCCATTCTCTCTCACTGTCAATTTATATCGTGTTAAATTTCCGAAATCATATTTCCTGCTATTACGATGTTTCCGGGACGTTGCATTGTCATCGTAGTATATATATAGAAAATTATTATACTGTCAACTACTAGCATTGGGTTTTATGGGGGAGAGAGTGTACTTGAAGTGCCTTTCGAATAAATTTCCATTTCAATAAAACGGTGGGCGATTCGTTTGTACATATAATATTTTATTTCTCGAATCGTTCCGGGCGAGTGCAGTGAGCGACTCGAAGACGCATGCCCACATTAGTATTTGATATGTATCTCTCTCTCTCTATATATATATATATATATATATATAAATGATGTGAAAATATATAGTAATTCATCAATTAAGAACGGCTGGGCCAATTTTTTTTTTCAGTTGTTCGTAATTGCCAAGAGAAAGTTTTTACAAAATTAAATTTTGGAAAAACCCAATTTTTTTTTTTTAACGCGAAAAATTCGAATTTCTGCAAGATATCTATGTGAATAACACACACGTGAAGAATAAGGACGTCGATAGCTTAAATTTCATTATTCAAAGTCAAATCAGTGGAGAACTGTATTCGTACAAATCCGTTGACACCGTAACCGACGAGGATGGAGTGACCAACTATCCGATGGAATTTTTGAACTTGCTTGATGTGTCAGGAACTCCGCCATATAATTTATAGCTGAAGGTGGGATCGATTATAATCATGTTGCGGAATCTGAATCATCGGAAATTGTGCAATGGTACTCGATTGTCCGTAAAGAAACTGATGAACAATGTGATTCAAGTGATAATCATCAAGGAAAAATTCAAAAGAGAGGGGAAGTCTTTATTCCACGAATTCCGATTATTCCAACTGATCTTCCATTCCGATTCAAGCGGATTCAGTTCCCGGTTCGATTAGCTTTTGCGATAACAGTTAATAAAAAATGTCAAATCCAATTGTTGAAAGTCTGTGGGATCAATCTCGAATTTCCATGTTTTTCGCACGGTTAGCTGTACGTTGCCAGTTAACGTGTTGGCAAACCGTCTTTATTATTTGTCTTTGAGCGGGAAAACAAAACGAAAAGCATTGTTTATCATATCGGTCTCTACTGATTTAGGTTCCATTCAAATAATTACATTAAAATTTGAACTTTATGTATTTTATTATCAGTCTGGAAATATATGGCAAAATAACGTTTACTGGATCAGCTAGTATTGTATAATATCCCATTATTTATACAGATTGATTCATCGAGCTCGCTTACTCCCGAATTTTCTTCAAATTCTAATTTTTAGAATTTTTAAGTACATATAGACCATATATTATTAATTGCAGCAAGGGCACCTACCGGCTGAGATTTTTTTTTTTGAAATTGGTGAGAATAAGATTGTAAATGTTGATGAGTCTTAATAAAAATTCAAACGAGTAGTTTTTGGAGTTATTAAACTTTATATGTAAGTACTATAAGGATAACGTTCTAAGATATAACCGGTTTGGCTAGTAAGGGATAATATGATGTTTAAAAGTCATGTTTGATATTAATTAGTATAAATGCTCTAACATTTTATAATTTGTACAAATCATCTGAGTATAACATTTAACCATAAAGAATAAATATTATATCTCATATAAAACCATTAAAGAATTATGATATTTAGTAATTAAATGCATATAATTTATCTTTAAAAAAATCATCTTCTTTAAAATTGTCGGTAAAAAGGTAGTTCTTATATTTTATTTAAACAATTTTAAGTTTGTATCACCACCAGTATACAAAAACTATGTAAGTATTTGAAAATATAGTCAAAAAGTCAGAAATTAATTAACTTTATACCAATAATTAAAAAGTAAAGAATGGGATGAACATGGTTGGTGAATAGTGGTAAATCGCCTTATATTTTATTATTTTGCGTTTTTTATAATATTTTAGGTTAATAAAGTATCATTGAAGGTATTCTATAGAATTAATTAATATTATTATTATTTATTTTCGTTCATGGGTTTAAATATCGTGTACCTACATTCATTTATACGTTTTTATACTCAACCGCAAATATAATAATTATTATGCAATTACCGAAACTCGTCACAGGTGCTGTGAATTATAGCCTATAAATTATTATAATATATATTATATTCTTGTAATTTAATTACACCGAGTGACGGATATTTTCGTGAGACGATCTCATTTGGAAATCTTTACGTCGCATAGGCTACAGCAGCTGTAAAATATGGCCAACAGATTTATAATGAGTTATATTCAGATCTGGTACTTACCACGTTTACTGCTAGGTAGATATTTGTTAAAATTTAATTTTCATTTTATAACACGTGACATGTATAATTGTATCACAACGCGTAGTCACCGTTATATTTTCATTCCGAATAATATTATTGCTTAATGATCATCATTGATCATAAGTATTATTTCGTTTATAAATGAACAAATAAACGGTTCAAACGATATAAATTTATAATGTATCCATCACAAAGGCATCATATAAACGTAAACGTAATTAAATTTCAATGTGTAATTGAAATAACATTGCATATTAAACTAATGAATAAAGGCAGTAATGATTTATTAGATAAAATATATTATTGTACTTCAATTTATGATTAAATCTAACTTTCAGAGTTGAAAAGCTTTAACGAGTTAACTATAAGATTATTAGATGTCATCATAATATTATAATATAGTAAGTCCTCATTTAGCGTTATTTCGCTATTGCGTCGTAGAAGTTTAAGTCCTTAAGTTTCGTTTAACACTGCAACGGTTTCAGTATAACGTCGATTGTAATACACGTGTTCATCAAATTATTGTTATATTTATATAAATTTCATATAAAGGTATGTAATTTAATATTGTCGACCTTTTTCAGATAATACATAATGTTATCGTTTTTATTTACATACTTATCATACGAGAGTATAATTTGTATTTATTTTAAGTAATACTATGTATTTCGTAATCGTTTTTCATTTTATTGATAGTCAGTTGTTTAACGACACTTTTTGCGGTCTTATGCAGTCTTATCTTACTTTTTGCGGTCTGTACAAATACGAATTATTTTAATGTTGCATAGTATTTGTTAATCAATAAATTAATATAGCAACAAAACACCCAGGTTCGCCTTTAGTCGAAAATATTAAAAAAAATCGGAAAACTATTACTCTTTCTACAAAAATTGACATCATAAAACATTTTGAATCCGGTGAGTGAGCCGTGGAAATTGCTAATCATTATTGTCTTACAAAAAATACAGTCCGAACTATCAAAAGCAATACTGAAAAAATGAAAGCAAGTATCCATAATACATCAGTTACTAGTTCAAATAAAATTAATCGAACCCGTAATCCTTTAATGGAGAATATGAAAAAATATTATGTTTGTGGGTTGAGGACCAATATCAACGTCGAGTGCCAGTGAGTTTAAATTTTATTCAGTTTAAAGCTAAATCGTTATTTAGTAAATTAAAAGAAGAAATTAGTGAAGAGTCTTATAATATTGAATTTAATGCTAGTAAAGGTTGGTTTGAGCGTTTTAAAAACCATTTTAATTTTCATAATATAAAAGTTACTGGTGAAGCTGCGAGTGCTGATCAATCTGCGGCAGATGCTTTTATCCCCAAGTTAAAAAAAATTATCAAAGAAGGTGGATACGAACCGAAACAAGTATTTAATGTTGACGAAAAATCTTGAAAGATTTTCGCAGGTTGAGCGAAATGTTTTGAACAGCTTAACGTGTTACTAAGAATTGTATCATGATAAAAATACAGCAAAACAGTCAACACTTGACTCATTTTTTTAATTTTTAATTTTAATTTAATTGTAAATATGTATGTAAATCTAATAATAAGTTTTCATTAATTTTGGTATAATATGTAATTTGATACAAACAATTAATAACGTAAGAATAAAATAATTAAATTGTGTAATTATAATAACTATAATAATACATACATACATTGTTATTTATTGGCAGGAACCCATTATAATAAAGTGTATTTAAAAAATGTTTCACTTAACGTTTTTTCGCTTAACTTTGTGTTTTCCAGGAACCTAACCTCGGCGTTAAATGAGGACTTACTGTATTCTGCTTAAATTTTTTTAATATTCTCAAGACGCCCAGTGCTGATGCCATTTTGCCTTCAAATACACACTCTACGGAAATAATGATTCTGCTCCGTATCAGAATCAACCAAATTTGATTTTTTTTTTAACTGATAGAGGGAAATATTTTATAGCCGCACCAAACTTCGTTTTTTAATATTTTAATCATCTCAAACTTTAAAATAAGTCTTGTCAACTCATTAAAACTTCTAGGCTCTGAAAGTTTGATTTTAATAAGCAGATATTGACCCTATTGAATTATTTAAATGTCTTAGATTAGTGTATTTTATTTCAATCTTATCGATATTTATGTGCTTAAATTGTTTACAATATTTAAGTATAATTATATTATGATTCAAGTATTTTCTATGGAAATATGTATTTAATCACTTCAAACCCTTTAAAACTTCTGAGAGTTATAGAAGGATTAAAAATTAAATAACTTTGAGTTTTATCAAGAAAACTTGCGTAACAACTAATAAGTTGCATATCATAATATACACATTATGTCTACAATATTAACATAATATTATATTATACAATCTGTATCAACAATATTATTTTTTCTTCTGTGGGATAAAAATGTTTACATTATGATTAATTAGTTTAAAAACAAATGGTCTTTACTATAATAAACATAAAATAGATACGATTTTTCTTGTTTTTTTTTTTTTTAATGATCAGGCAGATTTATTTATATATGATTTTAAAAACGTAGTACTTAGTCAAAACAAATATAAATTTCAATTCATGATTTTGTTTTAAAATGCATTGTTCGATATATTAACAAACTTATGTGGTTAAAAATCGTTCAAAACGCATTATTCTAAGTTTTTTAATTGAAAGCCACTGTGGAAATCAAATCAAAATCATATTGCAGCAGCAACAATGTCATTAGATCATCGTAAACACACATCATACATAATATATTTTGTGTTATATTAGTGTCGTCTGACTACTAAGGCGTACAACTGCAGTCGTTGGCACATAATAATAATATTAGAATATTTGATTTACGGTCATCTCATATTGTTAGTTTTATGTCCGGAAGTTAAATCATTAAAAAAGTTCATTTTTAGTGCTTAATTTATACTTCAAAATGTTATAACATGCACTATAAATACCTACCATTAAAAATTGAGAAATATGCAATGTTCAGTATTTTAAAAAAGGATTAATATTTTTTTTTTGTTATTCTTTATAAATGACCAATAATTTTAATTCGAGTTTTAGACATACCCGGTGAGTAAAAACAAAAAAAAATTAAACGAAATGTATTTTATTCCACACATAAATGAGAATAACCCGAAAATAGTAAAATTGAGACTTAAAATTTGTAATAAAAAAATAGCACTAAAAACCGTAAATATGCAAAAATTATCAAAATTACATATTGGTATACAACATCAGAAGAGTGATCTGGTTATCAACTATTAGTACGTTTTTTTAATTTTTTCATTTAACATAATATAGATAACCAGATAAAAACATCAAGTCTTGTATGTTCATAAAATAACTATACTGCCCGCTTTCTCATTTCGATAGTGATTTGCGCGTGGATATTTAAACAACACTATTATTGCGACTTAATATTAATATGCAATCGTAAAGCAAATGAAGTAATATTCTAATAACATAAATGGCAGGTTTAATTAATATTTATTTTTAGTTGATGATAAATTTGTTGTAATAAAGCAAGCGATTATCGCATATGCTTGCATCGTGTGAATGTATACCGCCGCTATTTCAGCGAAAGTAACGACGACGCATAAAATGAAATAATGGTTTTTGCTGTCGATGTTTAAATCGCGACGTGCATACTAATTATTTTAATTATTTGATGTATACGCCCACACGACGATCGTTTTTTTATTTATAATTCATAATATCATTATAGTTTACCACCGCACGTATCCTTGTTAACGTAAACGCTGTATAATACATGCGATGATAATGACGACGACGACTACGATGACTTCGAGTTATAAATAATAATATACTATTATTATTACGATTCAAAGTCAGCTGCAGAGTTGAGGGGTTTGAGGATTTTCATGGTTCGTGGCAAAAGTTCGTTACGCATCGAACGCGTCGACCAATTTGCGACTCGTTGCAGCGGTGAGCAGCTCGCCGAGTAGGCGCCATGTCAAAATAATGTAATAATATTATAATAATGGGTCAACGCAGTTGATAATTTCTTTTTTTTTTTTTGCATATGGCGCTATGTCCGGGAGTAGACCCGAAGGCCTAGTTTGAACGCCTATTTGCCAGAATTTCTAATTGGGTACCCGTAGGTTTCTGGTAGTGGTTGATATTATGAGCGACTGTTCGACGGTGGTGCATCGTGGGATTTTCCGAATTTGCATATTATATATTTGTTTAGAACAGCGAGATTTCAGTTTTCGAGGACTCGAGTACCATCGCTTTTACATGCATAATATTTTAAATTTGCATATTATTCAAAGTTTATTGTATGTCTAGTGTCTACGCACACACACACTTTGCGACGCTGCATACGCATATTTATAGATTAGAAGTTGTCAAGTTGATCACTGCGTAAATCCTAGAAGAATCCTTGAGAACGGATAGACTTTTCCTTTTTTTACGGAATAAGGGCCACAGTCCGGAATGTGGGTGAGAGATGGAATACTTTTACGTCATGACGTACTCACTCCGGCAAAGAGTTTTATCATTAATTGTATTTGTCAAATAATTAATAAGACCCCTTGAAACCCCAAAGTATAAAAATGTTCATTCTCACATTATAAATGCTGGTGACCTATCTTTTCTCATATTATCTATGGCGTAAACCATGATTTAAGATAGTATTGTTGCTCAAAAAGCTTTAGAGAAGATGGCATAGTAAATGAATCTTATAGTGAATCACAGCACTAACGCTTCTAGTGGACTATTTTTTAGTTTGCATGGTATTCACCGTGTGTTATTAAGTCTGTTTACTAATGATAAAATATTACAAGTAGGTAAATAATAAAATAAATAATAATTATTTATTAGTATTTAATAAACTAACATTTTAACTAATTCATTTTTCACCACCGGTAGTACTGTAGCCTAAAATGATTAACAGATCACTTGACTTTTAGATTCATATCATCTACTGTGGGATAAAATTTTATAATTGATCTTCGGGCAACCATACTATCTTAAATCGTGGCATAAACCGACTTCCCGGTTGTCGGTAGGAATATCTGCGACCTGCCAATGACGACCATAGTGAGACGTTTAAAACAATTACATTTACCAATTTTACTGCACACTTCACATTCATCACTGAGTAAAATATTTGATTTCTCTGAAATATACAAACAATTTTAATGTTCACGCCAAGGTTAATCATTTTTAAAATGTTCATTTATGTGAGTATTTCCTATTTTTTTAAAGACATATAATTATTATATTAGTGAGGTAAAAATACGAGTGTACACGAACAGATAGATTCAAATGGACAAAAATAAAGTTGGAAAAAAATTTGAAATTTATCGTTTTAAACTTATACCTAATTTGACAAAACAATCGAACCGATCTTGTTGATTTACCCATTACATGGCTCATACAACAATTTAGACAGAAAATAATGTCATAGACTATTATTACAACTGTTGACATCTCATAGTCATCGATTATTAATGTTAACTTTTAATGCTAACACTTGACTGTCCCAAGCCGTTCGTTTACTCCGCCGCTGTATAATAATATAATAATACTATCGTAGTAATTATTATTGTGCGTTAAATAATTATTATCATCAACACCAACATCATAGTCATTGTAAAATAATTTTACAAGATACGGAGGCTTTAATGACCATCACACACTTGTGAGTTTGTCGTCCACGCGCGTTTGTATAATATATAATAATAATATAATGCATTATAATATTATATCAGTAGACCACGATCACGACTTTAACAAGTTTTGATTGATGAGTGTGCACGACTTGAGACTAGAAAATTACACGGTCGCTGACGGCAACGTGTTAAAATGTGTATATAATAATAAATAATAATGTTATATATACTGTTGCGATCATCGGCGGGGGCAGACGACGGCGACGGCGATATGGCTCAGCGTTTCAGCGACGATAAGAACGCACGCCGCCGTGAAGTATCTGTCGCCAGAGATCGAGAGATTTATTAAAACTATTAATAATAATAATATATTATGCGGTCACGACATTATTAGGTAGGCATATAATGATACAGGGCTGATGTATCTGTATGTCATATTAAAGTATTATTACAATTATAATATTATCGGAAACATTTCAAAATATAATACAGTGGAACCTCGATCACTCAAACATGTCTTTATAAGTAGAATTTTTGATAACTCGAAGAAATGTCTTGGCCCTTGGGCCTATGTATGTACATACAATTTTTTCTATAATTCAAATTTTTCTTTCGACCGATTTGAGGTATTGAGGTTTCACTGTAATATATATATATCATCGCTGCCTAAAATATTGTATTGGAATAACATAATAAATATTGTACAGCAGCACCGCGAAATAGAATGATAAAATGTGGCCGTTTTATTCGCTTTCTTTTCGGACGTTGATCCAAGTCCCAAACCGTGACGAAAAGAAAAGCCAATCGATTTCATCGGAAAGCCTCACCGGAAACCTTGCAAAACATCATCAAAACCAGCTGACGTATGGCGACGGTTTCACCATCGTAGGTGATATCATCACACTAACCGTAGTGTTCAGTGCACGAAACATTATTGTTTAAACAGACCTCATGGATGAGAGCCAAAGGTTCTAAAGGGATTTTGATACAAAATCGGTAAAATATTGGAGATTTCAATTATAATTTTTAGTATACACAAACAAATTTGTACTCGCGTATGTATTGGTTAACAAGTAAGACCAAAACTATTCGGTCGAAAATAATAATCAACTATCGAATCAAAACAATATTGGAAAAGCAGCCTCTAATTTTATAAGCTCATTTTTTACAAGGACATTTTTCATGTTTTAGCGAATATAAAATTCCTAAAATCAATGCCCCAAACATCCCAAAATACTTCCTTAAAAAATGTATTTATTATACGATCAGAATTAAAAATAATGCACCTAATTTTTTTTATCTCAAAACGTTTACCTGAACGCGTTCATGGTTTATGTTTATGTTTGACCATTTTTTTTTGTTCTTACAAGCATATTATTCAAAGACCGTTTTCTATGTGCTTACGTGTCGCATTGTGTGTATTCAATTATCGTTGTGTTATCGCTGTACTTTTCGTTCTCTGGTGATTGTTTTGTTTCGACACAGCAATACATTACTAAAATTATTGTGGGCAGCAATGGTTGATCTTGATGTCATATTATATTGCATAAGTAAATTTAGAAATGATATCATGTACGCAGCTGTTCATATAACAATTAATAACATTATTAATAATATCAAATTACAATTTATAGTCTGTGTCGTTAATTCTAAGGTAATGTAAAAAATTAAATGTAATTGTAATGTAAATTAATTTTTAAATTACATCATTTGTCAAAAAAATCGTGTATATATATTTTTTTACACATATTATATTTTTAATGCTTAAAATAGGTAATAACTTTCAGGAACTCGCTCTAGGTGCATTATGCATACCCTGAAAATGAGATCTCTGCATGCCTGCAGTGAACAGTATCTATAGGCCTATAGTGTAGTGTCGTGATCAATTGTTTGACCACCTTTGACCTATACATATGCGTTAAAAAACCATATAATATTATAATAAATAAATAAATATTAATATTTAGTTATTACGCGTAGAACAGGATGAAAATTGGGATTATATTTTTATCTATGTACGAAATTAATGGATTTTCGTACTTTGCAGTACCTACGCCGTATAGGCTTGTCGATTACTCATGTATACCCATTATGGCATAGCTGGTATATAGGTAAGAGCATTAACTACGTACCTACCGTAGTCGATGTGATTGCAATTTGGAAGATCGAATTCGTATACATAGGATCGCGATGAAATGCCGAAATCGTGTTGAAGACGAACGAATCGTTTATGTAATTTAAAAATATTTGAATATAATCATACTATGTATATGTAGATTGTATGTATATATAATAATATTTACCGCGATTAATGACCGTAAAAACGTATAATTTGCTTTCATAAATACCATTTCGTCCGCCTGCTCGATTAGATTGCAATCATATTACCTGTACATTATAATAGCTAGCTGTAGGTAGGTAAATGTATATTGGCACTTACCTCATGAGCGAAGTAGTTTTTTTTTTAAACTACAACAAACGCGTAATATACAAAGTACTTTACTGTCTATACTTTATGCTCACAGTATTCATCTACCTACCAAATAGGTACTAAATAAAATATTTAAATATACAAAGATTACAAAATCGAGTATATACTCATTTTTACGACCTTGAAAAACCTATTAAAGCTAATAATATTTTATTTGATTTTAGATAATTATGATGTATTCTATTAGTTTTTATATTTAATAATATGAAAGTTTGAAAATCTTCTATAAAATATCTAAATTTATGTATCCAACATTGGTTGGTTTTAAGAGATTAGGTATTCTATTATATAATATATTTAAAAATTATATCACAATTGCATTTAAGATAGACGTAGATAATATATTATGATTGTCTTAGGGTGATGGGTGTGGAGTGGGGTGGAGGTATCTTCCCTGGCCAATATTTTTTTGTAATGATAGTCCTTACCTCCTCCTCGCCCTCTCCTACAGATACTCCCCGTATTTTGGACAGTTATCATTTTTATTTGCTTCAGCTACGGAGAGATTAAAATATTATATAGATCGATAACTCTGTCGTACACAAGATAGAACTAGGAAATCAAAATATTGTATTGTTAAATAATAATATATAATGAATTATATCCTTAGTATATTATTATTATAACGATAATAATGGTACTGTAATAATATATATTTTTACAGAGTTATTATATTATTATTATTTTTATTATTACGGAGTCTCTACTCTCAATACTGTGAGACATCCTCTCAATAATTTTTCTTACCATCATCAATGTTCTTCTAACAAATTTATTTTTGTAAATATATATATAATACACTGACATATATTTTTGCAATTAATTCAGCGAGAAAAATACTGTCCAAATGTTCATAATTATGATAATAACGATTCGTTATTACTTGTTATTTTTTTTGTTTGTCATCTGTTCTTTTACAATTATTCAAACGATCACTAACGAGATCGTTAAAAAAACTCGATTTTTTCTGTTGTAATGATATTTTTGATTTGACGTCATGGAATATATATATATATATATATATAAATATTCAATTATTAAATTGAAAATGAGTCAAGTGTATGAGGACTCTTCTCTGTATTATGACTCTTTGTTGGTACAAGGTTGTTTAAAACGTTTCAAACGTGTTTATACTTATGGATACTAGCTGTTATCCTGGCGCTATTCATGCCAAAGATTTGTTTATTTTATAAATAAAATATTCCTATTATAAGTAATAGAAATACTGCAAAGGTACTTTTTTTTGAAACCTATTTTTTTTTATGCAACCAATAAAAACTCTATAAATACACAAAAAAATATTCTTTTTTGTGATCCGATAACAAAATTCATGTATGAGCTACCCTTTAGCTACCTATAAGTGTTGAAACATAAGCTATAAACACCCTTCAAATGTCAAAAAATCTATTGATATATTTTTTTATTGTAAACGGTCCAGTAGTTTTTGAGTTTCTTGCTAACAGACAGATAAATATCATTTTTTATCTACATAATATATTTAGATAATGGTATTCGGTAAAAAATACCATGGAAAATACCCAAAAAATAGCCTCAAAAAAAAAAAAAAAATGCACTCGATAAAAGAGCCCAAACAAGTAACATGGAATTGTACTATGCTATTATAATATCATATATATATGCAATATTCAAGTACTTATCTTTATAAGACCATATATCAGTTATAACATAATGTTTCAGAACCTTTTTTTGAAGTTATAATCTCAATTTTTATGATTAATAAATTATTCTCGCTCGTATGATATAAATTAAATAATATTTAAAAAGCATAAAAATTAAAATACACATTTTAGAACTTTAATGTCGAGCAATTGTTTTACTAAGTATACACTTGTGTACATTTCAAACCAAACAAAGAAATGTTTATTCTTAAATACTGAAATAATCGATTATTTTAGCGAATTTACCATTCAATAAATTGTATTTTATTACCTAATTATTGATAATTATGTTGACGTATTGATTGGTTTGGATAAAATAAAGCTTATTTAATATATATTGTTATGTACCTTCATACAATATGTAATAAAAATAAATAAATAAATAAATTTAAGTTACATTTTTTCATTTAATAAAGTCCTATATTTTGTTAGACGATTTGTCAAATAGTTTTAAGCTATAACAAAATGTCAACTAAAAACAAACATTTAAACAATTATTGTTTTTTTTTTCCTACAAGGTGAATTTTTTTAACTGTCAGAATATTGGTACGATTCATAAAATATATAACAAAATAAATTAAAAACGCGGTATACTGGTACTCTTCAAATTTAATTTTTAGGGGTTCTGAAATTTTACAATGTTCGTATAGTTTTAAATAAATCGTCTTTCGTCAACTAACATAATTTAAATATGTTTAAAACAAATAAATAAAAAATAATAATAGAAATCAAATTAACACAAAATATAAATAGGTACCTACGTAAAAAGTAACAGGTATATAGATATTATATACAATAATAATATTATGTAATATGTAAAACTTATGAACGATTTTACCTGTATATATTATCTAATAACTAGCCTATTGTAATTAATTTATATTTAGGTAACTCTCACATATTTTGTAAAATTAGTCTCATTATGTAATTTTTTTTTTTTGAGAGGATGGTTAAAGTTTTATGGACATCTAATCCATAACGTGTTTTTTTAATCCACGTTATCGCTACGTCGTGTTGGAGGAATTTACTTAGGTGTTAACTAATTATTCACAGAAATTGTCTGTTTTATTGCCAACATTTTAGGTGGTCTCGTGAAGATGCATTAGATAAATGTAAGGAAAATATCGTGCTTTATCTAGATTTATCTTTATTTGTGTTGAATTGAGTACTTGTTGTAATCTATAGTCATCTAAGATCTCGAAATTATTTCCAACTTACATATGGGTGTATTTTATTTTATATACTTTGGGAAATCTTGATTTTACTAGAACCGTCGCGTTATTAATGATCATACCAGTTTTCTGTTTACCATTTTTTTTTTTTTTTTGTGTGTTTTTCCCGGTATACATTTTTTCCTGGGATTTTTATAAAATGTACAAACGGAGTTCGTTAAAAATATAATCACATATATTTGAAATTTTATTAAACTACAAATACTATTTTATTATAATTGGGATGTTTCAAGTTAAAATATTAAAACGGCAATTGAATTTATATTGATTTTTTTTTTACAGGTAAGAAACTATGAAAACTTCGTCATTGGATCCCAGGAAAATATCACTTCATACCGCGAGATCCTGGTATGAGATATATATTATTGATTATATTATTATATTCTAAATTAAAATGCACGCGATACGGATTCTGACCACCGTAAATTATTGGTTTTTTTTTAATAATAGTTGCATGCACACTCATATGTTATAGTATGATAATGAAATACATAAAAGTGAATGAAATTATTGCTCTATTTCACAGATTATAAGATGTTTGTAATAGGTATTTTATTTAATAATTAGACATTTTTTATTATTAAAATAAATTAGTTATGACTTCCAACGGGCTTGAATATTTTAATGGTTGTAGTAACGTGTATCAAGCCGAACACACACACACACACAAGTATATCAGCGCCGATCACGTGCCTAAGTTATTATACGATTACGATAAAAAAAACTTCCGAAATCATGCGTGCGATAAAAAAATCTGTACAATTCATTTGATCGGTAGTAAGTAATAAAAAAAAATAATACTCAAAAGTATGCTATTTCACAGATCGTTTATTTTGAGATGTGAAAAAACCAATCTCCCGTGTCGTTAACGTCATAGTAACATAACAGCATTTACACCGAAATCGTCATCTCTACATTTTTTTCCCCTAACGATGACGACCATAGTTAGGGATAAATCACTACTATTAATATATCTTTGAGAAATTTTGATAATCATTAAAATCTGAAATCTGGTGTATGGAATATCTAATAGTGATTTATCTACAGAATAAACATAGTGGAATCATTATAGAATTATCTTGCGGTCTTATAAGAGAGGAAATAAGTAATACCATGCAAAACAAACTGCTTCTGGGTTAAAAAAAACATATTTTTTGTTATTTTAAGCTACACTATTTATTCAAATTTATACAACAAATGAAATCATTAGACTAACTTCTATTATACGTATTATAAAAAATTTTAAGTCAAAAACGTTATTCAAATAGAACAAGTTGCATAGGTGCGCAGTTTAACAATTCGATCGGCGTAGAGTATCATGGAAGTTAAAATAATTAAATAGTTAAATAACAATATGAGTTTATTTGTCTTTAGAGTGTAAAATATTTAATTACGATAAAAAGACAAATTGGAGTAATGTTTTATGATAATTGTCACGAGAAGGTTCTTTCGAGCTTGGTGACAAAATACATATAATTTAGTGTTTCCGCTAACACGATGACTCTGCTGTGGTCGAGTCCTCCGAACATATTATACAAGAGAGCTGTGTTGTAGTGCCACACCCAAATACGTTAGCTACTATTACCTCGAATCATTTAATGGGATTGCGAACAGTCTGTTTTAAGGAGTTCATTATATATATTATATGTGTAGACACCATGATGAGTACCATGGTTTTATATGCAATAATGTAGTAAATGATCATTAGTATGCATGTACACTCATGACGTAACTTCCATAAACGCATTTACAATATGTTACACGTTACTATACCAAACCTGGTCTCATCAAAAGAAAAAAAATATGTCATCACTAAAATGATGCACGAGTTATTTTGTCAGTCGAGCTAATTTCTATATATTCGTTAATGATTTTGTTTTAGATTTTCGTTCTCAAATAAACTTTATGAAAAAATCAGATATTTTCAGAAACGCTCTTAGAGTATTTTTTTTTTTTTTGTTTACAAAGTGTTACTATATTGTATCTGCTGATATTTTTCATATACATAGATTTATATATATATATATATATATATATTATAATAACTAGATAGCCTACTATATACAACAACCGTGCAATGCTTTTAAGGTTGTTACTGCCATAATAAATTTCTAAACGGCAATATTTACATTCTTTGAATTATACATAATTATTATCAAAGGAATTTTTCGTTCTTATCAAATAGCGTTGTCATATAAAAACATAAACATTTCTGTTTAAACATAATAATATGGCGGGCAAGTCTTCAATAACAAACTTTAATCAGCTATCTAATTGTTTTATACATCTATATAGTCTCTGTCTCAGATTTAACGGCAATCAGTTAAACGGTTTGGAAATGCATAAAAAACAGACGACAGACAGGCATTTTTTTATACATATATAGATAGATGGACTATTACTATTATAATCTGTAAGTTGTAACCAATGGTAACCATTAATAAATAAAAATAATTTTCGATTTTCACCGTGAATTTCAAAATCTATGGGTGAGTGTGAGCACCTCTTTAAAATACTAATTTTGGAAAATCCTTTTGACTATGGCCTATTCTGAGATCTACCAAATATACACAAAAAAATTCATGAAAATCGGTCAAGCCGTTTCTGAGGAGTTCAATAACAAACACCGTCACCGGAAAATTATATATATATATATATATATATATATATATATATATAGAGATATTTATTATAAATTTGTTTCTATAATAATTATTAATGACGTTTTTTTTATTTAATTAGTTATTGACGTAGGTAGTTTGTAAAAACTTAAGAGTGTATAAAACAAAAGAACGTAGTATCAATCATGTGATAAAAATATCTCTACGATTCATTTGAGAGGTGGTTGGTATATTAAGTAAAAAAGAAAAAAACTACCTACTCAAAATAGTGCTATTTCACACACAGTTTCATCTTAAAAATGAATAAAATTAACATTCTATATTGACATAAATAATATACGTAATAACATAACATCCTTCACCTCAAAATCGTGATGCTCTGCTAGGTTGATTTTTTTCCTCCAACAATGCCAATGTGCAGATGGCATACAATCACTGAATCACCGAATAAACATACATAATATTATAGGGATTGTGATAGAATTAGTATGAGGTGGAAGTCATAAAAATGTATAAAATGTTATTTTCAATAAGTTTTTTTAGTGCGGACTACATAATATTATTTCTACTTGATATTTTTGGCCCAGTTAATAATTTACGCGTTTGGCATGTCTGATCCACGGTAAAAAGATACATTGAAGGCATTATTTAAAAAAAATACATGTTGTTATCGTTTCGTCAGCCAGGCAAAGCGCTTACGACGCATACGATATGGATCTATGAGATTCAAACACAAGACGCATATCATATAATAATATTATTCGGTCATATTCACGGTAGGTATCTATATAATAACGTATAATATACTATGTGGGTAGGTACGTCGTGCTTTTGAAATAAGGACAAAGATTTCAGGTCTTGTCGTGGATACCGAAGAGTAAAGGATATTTTCGATTTTAGACAAACCATATATTATTATATAGGTAGGTGCATCACATAAAATACGATCGATCAGATCACAAACATCATATCGTTACACAGTATAATATGTACGGGAAAAGACTTTTTTTGCCGTCGAACCGAAGTCTTACCGATTAAATAGGTAATATTATTATATGTCAACTAATAAATTGCAGTACGTAATAAAATACATTTTCACATTGGTGCAGAAAAAGATATTCCGTTGCACCCGCTAATACTCGCATGCACTTTGTAATTTGTTTAAATAATTAAAACCCATACTTAATCATAATAATACGTCATATATAATATTATATTGTATTACAGTTTACATTAAACCTACGTATTTTATTTTTAAAGCTTTTTACATGGTAATAATATATTTTGAGAAAACTTCATTAGACACATTTAAATTGACTAGAACTTTATATGAGTATATAAACATAATAATAGGAATTGTGCATAATATTATTATAGACCTTAAATAATTTTAGAAATTTATTATGATAATATCTAAACACAACATATTTTAAATAGCTTCGATTATAGGTTAGATATACTGGACTGAAATAGTTAGATATTAAAAAACTATAAAGTAAATATATATGCGCACAGAAGTAGTAAAATATGCATTGAAAATATCTAAACATGCAAAATAAACTCAATAAAATGAATTATCAATTATGATGTTATACCGCTGATGGGAGGAATGGTAGTGCTGAAATTAAATATGATAAATAGTTTGCGTAAAATAATAAAATCGTACATAAATAATAAGTATATTATTTTACTATAGGTATTAAAAAAATGTGACCATAAATTAAGTTAATATTTTATCCTTATTAACTTTTTTAACTTCAATAGTTGAATGTAAATGTTTGCCGATTATTTACTATTATAGTTAATTGGTAAAAGTTCTGAACGACCACTTAACTCAAGTTCATTTTTTTTTCATTAACTTGCCGACAGATGAACATCGGTTAGGTACCTATATCAAATGGATATACCTTTATTTTTATTAAGGTACAGAATATATATTTCAATCGTTAGATAAGTACCAATAATATGTAGATAATCTAATATTTTTAAATTCTTATAAAAATGGATACTTTTTGAATGAATAAGAGTTAACTATTAAAATAATTATTATACTGTGCTTGCTATATTACATAAATGTGTTTACACGTGGAAGGTGAGAATACATTATGAAATATTTTTCACAAAAGATCTTGAAATATGATATATGCGCATTTGATTATTTTTTTTTCATTTTTCTCTTGTATAATGACCACGGAACGTGATTTATAACAGAAATAATATGCGTGTGATTTTACCCGTATTTGCAACATACTATTATTGTCTGGTGAAATTCATAAATTGCCTTTGTTTGATGCATTTAAAAAATATTTTATCCATGTAACGTTAGTAATATGAAATATCGCTCATTGATAATGTTTAATAATAATTGTACACGATAAATTAATGTAGGTATTTAATCGAAGGCAGGTACGCTTGTGATGTAAACATAATTGAACGACGGTGTACATATTGTAACTTTACATAATATAGGCATAAAACCATTTAAACCACTCATTCTTCAAATTAAATTAGCACTTAAACAAATAATAACAAACGCATGAAAACTGTTCAAGTAATAAAGTATATATTATAAACTTCTACGAATTGGGAAAATATAATTTCATTATAGAATTAACGAATATAAAAGACCTTCTAAATAACTAAAATATCACTATATGGCTGTTAATTGGTTGATCTTAATATGTCAAAAAGGAAAATGTTGCCAAACAATTATTATTATTACCAGTTTTGAGTTTGACGTTTACAGTAGAATACTCAACCTCCATCTTTATAAAAAATTCTATCACTTGTTCCGTAGTATTATAATTTTGTAATATTTGATTTAAGTTTGAAACAAAATATATTAAATTAATATAAAAATAATTACTCACGTACCATACATTTACAATCAATATGGACAAGGCCATATTTAGGAACGTGCTACTCTGCGGAAACAAAAAAAAATCCCTTTAATCAAACCAAATACACCCGAGGAAACAGCATCCTGTTGCCGCTTCCCTTCTAAATACGGCCCCGAATATAGGTAGGGTAAAATAACGATACATAAAAATGATGTACAACATCCAAGAACTGTGAAAAATTCATTTTTTGATTTATGCGACATGAAAGTTATCTCATTTGTTTTTATTTTATCAAATACAAAACTTACGTTCGGTTTATTTTTTCAGGAAATATAACTTTGTTATTTCATACAAATCTTGAAGTTTAATTTTATATTCGATTTTTTTTCATTTAAAGTTTTTTATATTTGGTTGATGGTTTATTTAGTTAATTTTATACATTAAAAAAACAACTGTAGTTAGAAAACCAAATACCTATATACAACAAGCATTTTTATAAGCATTTGATATCCTCATCCAAACTTTACCCAATGGCCCAAAAACAAAACTTTGTAAATTAAAAGAATCACTCATAAATTGTTTGATAAGAAAATAAAATATCAATAATGTCGAGTTTAATATATGTAATTGTCGTGGTAGATATTTTAAAAATATTATGTTGTTGTGTGTGATCAACTTCGATAAAGTGTTTCTGTTTGAACAAAAGAATCGAAAAAAATCGACCGTCGATTAAACATCCCTCAAATCGCTTGTGTTCAACGTTTAACCATTAATTACTATTACATGGAAATGATCGGAAAACCGTTCAACGGTATTGTATTCAACACTTTCGGAATAATGATTTTTTTTTCCAGTAATAACTAAATTATGAGTGTTTTGATTCGTGGAGTGTATACATAATGAAGGGTATAACTGTTGATTCGAAAGAATGTAAATAATTATAATATGTTACCGAAAAAGATAATGATTTAGGAATTATTGTTATTTCCTATAGTCATAGTCAAAAGTGCCTGTTTATGTCAGTCAATGTTGGATTTTATATCGTAATTTCATCAACATTTTTGTAGGTATAGTAATATTATTATTATTATTTTAGACAATGTTATAAAATATTCTATTTTGTGATTTAACTTATAAATGTATTGATTGATTTGAATAATATTAATTGCAAATTTTGATTTTAGCACCACCATTGCATTCTTTTGTTGTAAATAATAATATAATATTATGTTTAACCCGCAATTAATCAGCAATCGGTCTAAACCTCTAAACACATCTTCACCAAGTATGAAAACTATTTGCATTAAAAGTCAACCAAATGTGTAAAACAAATGAGTGCGTTTTTAAGTTAAAAATACAATTATTGTATTATTATTTGTAAAGATGGTCAATTTCCTCAAAATTGTAACTGTAAATTCACATAAAATGTTGGTCCAAACATTCCTAAAGCCTTATGCTATCTGGTTGTACAGAAAAATGATTTAATAAATAGATTATCTTACATTATATGATTTAACCTAAATATTATATTGAATAATTAAATATAAATTGAATTAATCAATATTTTTGATTACCTTCTTCTGGGAATATTGAAGTCAGTGACTAAATTCATTAACCTGAATTCCGTAGATACCAAATCAGACATTATCGTTACTTATTGTCTACACTCGTTCTTGGCATTGACTTACCTCTATTGTCTTTTTTTTTGTGACACATTATGCATAATAAAAATATATAATGCTGAAATTTTCGTTTATGTGATCTCATCGGTATAGATCATTTTGATCATATTAACTGATTGATTCCATAAAACAAAATTGATTTTTAATAATCCTTTATATAACATATATACAGATAAGTACCAATAATTATAAGTGTAATAATGATAACATATAGTATATATATATATATGTATATATATATACTATTATTGCAAAACAAATTGTATAATAAATGATAATTTATGATAATAAAA
Organism: Pentalonia nigronervosa; assembly: GCA_014851325.1. Taxonomy (NCBI): domain Eukaryota; kingdom Metazoa; phylum Arthropoda; class Insecta; order Hemiptera; family Aphididae; genus Pentalonia; species Pentalonia nigronervosa. Next base: position 108,990 of record JACXSJ010000822.1, on the reverse strand, counting down.
AATAGAAACTATGGATATTGGATTATGCACTGTAATTTACTTTCTTAATAATAGTTATAACGATTCGATTGAGAAGGTACATTTTTATTTCAATACACGGTTGATTCAATTATTTGTATAAATCAATGATCTGCGAATCAAACGTAATTCGCCATATATATTATAGGTATACATATTTCCGAAGTGTGAACGAATTTTGTTTATTAATATTGTTATATTTTATTCACCAGTAACGAATATATCGGAATAATATATGTACAGCAGAAACCCGTGATCTTGGAAAATCCTAACGGATCTATACGACATTATACTTGGGCACCTACAAGTATATTATAATATTATTATTATTATTCAAATGTCATGTATGTATATTATTGATAATATTATTATCATCAAATATTGTATAATAAAATATACTTTGCACCGACTTCCGATACGATCCTTATAATACGCGTCTCCGAATTTCGTTATCATATTTTATCCATAAAAAATGTTAGCACTGTTATTGCCTAGCTCACCTGCTACGATATGCGCGCAAACACCTGTGGCCAGCGACTAGGAAAACCAGAGCTGTTTCAGCCGCACATCCGATTCGGTTCCATAGCTCTGCTACCGCATATATCTACCTAATAATAATAACATTATTATCTTTTATTCATCGTTATATCAGAGAATTCAACACGCGTACCGTAAACAAAAAATTATTTTAAACGTAAGACTTGGAAAAACAAACACAAATAATATTGCAGCCGTCTGCTATGGAATGTTTTATAATAAATACATTATACGTAATATAATATGCAAAATACATTATTATACTCGACTTGGAGGTTCTTTCCGTCGTTCTTTCAGTAAAGTTTTGATATTTGCGTGCCCATACTGTACCGACGGAGAATAGTAAGTTCCTACACGAGAGTAGCAGGTAAAGAATTACATATGTTAGTTCCTACACGGGCATATGTAAGTTCCTACACGGTAAAACCAGGTACCTATGTCAGTTCCTACACGGCGGAAAAAGGTACGTATGTAAGTTCCTACACGGTAATATCCAGGTACGTATGTTAGTTCCTACACGGCGGAATAAGGTACATATGTAAGTGTACCTATATGTGTATATATGTGTAAATATGTATATACGAATAAATATATGATGATTATATATTATATAATACAAATACGCTGGTATAGCTATTTAATATAGGTAACTACATTCAAATATACTTATAAATAATACTTATAAATGTATATACGAAATCACTGGAAAATACGACAAGCTACAAG
>JACXSJ010000822.1:76926-107609 GCA_014851325.1 Pentalonia nigronervosa | reverse complement strand
AACTCGACGTAAGGAAGAAGATAAAATATCTTATTATCTATATTTTTGACATACAAAATATTTATGACTTTTCATCAACGATAAAAATGATACAGAACTTGATTTTGATTTGATAATCTTAAAATTAGTTATAAGTCTTATAACTATACACAGTAAAATGTACATCTAGTTATTTCTCTTAAAAGTTTTGTTAGTATTGTTCGAAACATCTGAGTGTCCGTACTTATCCGTTTATACTAATCATATACAGTTATACAAATTCACAATGAGCGAGAATGTATCATTAATGTTGAGTGAAAAAGGCAAACAACTACTAGTTCTGAATAATTTTAAATTTTTTAAGCATCATACATCTAAAAAAAATGAAATTTCGTGGCGTTGTGTAATAAATAAGTGTAGTGCAAAAGTTTATACTTTGGGTCAAAATGCCCAATTAATTAATACAGATATATCGTGTTTTGATCACCGTCATGCAAGTGATAGCACTTTAAATCGGCAACAAATAAGCAATGCTTGCAAAAGAAAAGCTGTAGACTCTATAGTTAAAAACCGTCAAAAATAATACGAAAAGAAGTATCAAATTATGCTAACGAATGAGATTTGATTGCACCCGACTTAAAACTCATAGCAAGGAATATTCATAATGCAAGGATGCATTGTTTCCCCAAACTGCCAACATCAAGAAAAGAAGTTCACGAAATATTAAGTTTATTAGACATAAAAACAAATAGAGGTGAGTTATTTTTATATGAAAATGCGCTAAATGAAATAGTTATTTTTTCATGTAAAACAAATATAAATTTGTTAAAATAATTAGATGTTTTATATATGGATGGTACTTTTAACTATAGTGATAAATATTATACGCAACTATACACGATTCATGCCATTAAAAATGGAGTGTACATTTCGTTAATGTTTTGTTTATTGCCAAATAAAGAAAAAAAGACTTACATTGCATTATTTAAAACAATAAAAATAGCTGGAGTAATACCTAAAAAAATTATTTTAGATTTTGAAATAGCAATGCATCAAGCAGTTTTTGAAATTTTTCCAGAAACAGAGGTGTTTGGATGTCGTTTTCATTTGGGCCAAGCTTGGTACCGCAAAATTCAAAATTTAGATTACGCACCACAATTTAATTCTGCAAATGACGATGTAGGAAAATGGTTAGTACATATTTTTGGACTTCCTTTTCTCAATCCAGAGGAAGTGGTAGAATGTTTTACAGAATATTTTATAGCAGACAAACCTGAAAATGCAGCTATAACCGAATTTTGTGATTATTTGGTAGACAATTATATATCAAATGAATCAATCTTTCCTCCGAAAATGTGGGCGCGGCAATGTTCTGATAGAGTCCATACGACAAACGCTTGTGAAAGTTTTCATTCAGATTTTAATTCTAATTTTTATCACCAACATCAAAATATTTTTAAAATTATTGAAATTCTCAAACTTTTTCAAGTATATACGTATATAAAAATAAGAACTGCAATTAATAACCCAAAATCAAAAATCAGTAAAAAATACGCCGAAAAAGAAGATTTTATAAATGAAAAAATTTCAGATTATAGAACAAGCAAAATAAATAAATACGATTATATTAAATTATTAAGTTATATAAATAAACCTCATAAAATATTATAGAACAAGCAAAATAAATAAATACGATTATGTTAAATTATTAAGTTATAGAAATAAACCTCATAAAATATAAGTTTTCATTTTTATTATATTTTTTACTTTTTATATTATATAGTATTATATTCAATTATGAAAAATTAAAATGCATTATACGATTTTTATTATATTGTATAATCATCATATATGTATTTATTCGTATATACATCGTATATACATATTTACACCTTTTTTCCACAGTGTAGGAACTAACATACGTACCTGGATATTACCGTGTAGGAACTTACATGCGTATCTTTTTCCGCCATGTATGAACTAACATAGGTACCTGGTTTTTACCGTGTAGGAACTTACATACGTACCTTTTTCCGCCGTGTAGGAACTAACGTGTGTATTTTTTTTACCTGCTACTCTCGTGTAGGAACTTACATTCGCCCGTACCGACTTAGGGAGCCAGTATTACGTTTGGTTACACGTGTTAATGGTACTTGCCACAAAACGCAGTGGCCGTAAAATAATAATAATAATGCAACACAGTGCGTGGGGTATGTTCGCGGACGGTTGTTCCATGATAATAATATTATTGTATATTATCGCGTGACACCCACACTAAAATTCTTGTTGTGTGTACCTGCTGCAGTTTTACATAAATATAATTGTTTCGTCGCTAATTTCTTATTCGTATTTCGAAAGCCTTACAATACTGTTACAATATAACAACACCGACGATACAATCGTGCTAACAATTTTGACAATATATTGTGGTCGAGTGGCATTCCTATATTCGACCACACATACGACAGATTTTTGTACAACTGCGAACGATTTTCTTGTTCAGATTCTCTACCTATTATAATAAGATGTGCATTAGTATCATATTTTAATATTTTAGGTAGATACCAAATGATTCAACAATTATGATCACTCTGATTTATTTCTTTATTTTAGAGTAGTGCATTTATAGAAATTCCGAGTTTAGGAATTTGTACTTAAGCACCATATTTTCAAATATTTAAATTTTATACGATCTGAGAAGTGTCTTGTAGTGATACAAATTTTCTTTTATCAAACTGAACAAATATTTTTTTATGTTAACTGTTAAACAAATAGTTTTTTTTTTTTTTTTTTGAGAATAATGTTGATTCTTTGTTGAGATTTAAACGAGTAATTTTTGAAGTATTTGACTTTGTTTATTAAAGATTTGATTTGAAAATAATATAGGAGCTGTGATGGTTTCAAAATAATAACACTATTACAAACATTTATATTAATCTATCAACATTTTATAATTTATATAAATTGTCTAATTATTTTTAATTAACATCGAATTTATATGTTACTAGCTGTCTCGCCTGTCGTTGCCGAGCCAAAGATTAAGTTAAGATTAACCTCAAGTAATTTACATGCAACTAAGCTTCCTAAGTAGGCAATCCGACTGCCTCGAATCACGGACAATATACAAATAGTATATTATCAGGTAGATTGATAACCCCACGAGATACTTAAAATAAGTGAAGTCAAAATTAGAAACACGAAAAAAATAAAACAATGAAAAATATCGTGACGGTGGCCCGTGCCAATGATTTATTTTTTTTATAAATATATTTGTAAAAAAATGTGCAATGCATATTTCTATTAATTTATTTATATTGCCATTTATTAGAAACTTATAGAACTTTACAAATAATTACAACCCAGTGTTCTATAATAAGTATTTAATTTGTAAAAACAATTATTAAAGTCATTAATCAAGATAAAAACTATCCTGTCTCTTATGTTAGACCAAGTTACATACATTGAGAACAATGTTTTCAAGATCAGTTAAGTAATTCATCGCAACACGAGATTTTTATATTTATAAGGATCATTTTTATTTTTAGTATGTACATTTTAATGTCTCTGCTCCTAAAACTGCTCGTTAAAATGTCGATTTCGATGTATATAAATTTCAAAAACATCTAGTGCTTAATAATTTACTGTAAAAAACATGATTTTTATTGGAAAAAAAAGAAAGTTTTTTGTATCACCACCAAACACTTCTTTAATGATATTAAAATCCAAGAAATTTGAAAATATAGTGCCTAAGTAGATTTACTTAAAAATTCCAAAAATCTAATTTTGAATAATTGGATTATTAAATTATAAAAGTCAAGGAGAGCTTGCTGGTATATCACTCTGTATGATTTATTCACCTATAAATTGTCAAAATGTTAAATATTAAAGAACGTTTACATTACGTTTTACTATCACAAATATATAAAATATTTATAGATATTAGTCTCAGTAACTCAATACTATAATTTAAAAATTAATTATAACAATAAAAGAAAACACTTAAAAAAATGTGATTATATTTTTATAATATTTAAATGTGTTATTCTTGTGCCTCGTTCACTTAATTGCATTTTAATTATTTTAATTTAATGTTATACAAGTACCTACATATATTATATTATAAAATAAAATAAAAATGTATTTACAAATATTATAATATAATAACTGTAGAGCATTGTGTAAAAATCGAAACCAGGCTAATTATATTTTTGTGAAAAAAAAATGAGAAAAAAAATAATAAAAGTCGCAAACAAATATCCTAAATTTTATTTCATACAATATAATATAAATCACAGATAATAACATAAAATATTATATGCCTAAGCAGTTTTACTTTTGAACTATGACAATATTGAGTATAAAACACTTATTTTATGACACATACAATATGATCGTTATTTAAAAAAATAATTGATACCATGTGATGTTAGACATTTAATAATAATATTTAACAATAGGTAAACATTTTTTTTTTCAGCGCATTGCACAACTTTACCATTTGGCAAGACCTTATATTGTCGTGTGTAATACGGACTAACAAGATGTGTGCAACTTTTAAATGATTTTCTCGATTCGTAGATATTATTTTTTTATTATTATATTTTATAGAACACTTTATACAAATACGTATATTGGTGTTAAAATTTTTTACTGAATAATAAAGTGCTTGAATAATTTCAATATTTTTAAATAAAGTACCAAAAACTGAAATAGGTAATTAAGATCTTATAAGGAAATATAATTTGTAAAAATTATTGTTCTGATTTATAATGAGGCTAAAAATAATGTAATAATTAAAAAATGAAGTTTTTGGACAATGATTTATGTAAAAAAAAAAAACTTTCAGGGTCATAATATATAATATAATAGAAGTTGATGATTTAAGTTATACATTTTTCTTATGTTTAAATAGTTTACCTATTGAAATAAAAACATTCAAATTATTTATGGGTAATTATCGTTAAATTATATTTTTAGACCGTATACATTCAAACTTTTTTAAACAAGGACTATTATAATTATAAAAGAAATGGCATATCACGAAGTAGCGAAAAAATACAATAGTGTCAAAGTATTACTGTTGAGCGTGTTGATAAGGGAGGAGCGAATTTCCCCACAAGTTTTTATGCTCAAACAGAATAATAAATAACATTATATATATATATATATATGTGTGTGCTTTTACGAAAAATATTAAAATAGGCCATGGCATTTGGCATGTTTTCCAATACCAATCGAAGATGCATTACAATAAAAACATATCATGTTGTACGTTCTTCAGATGTATAATATTTCGTGGAATAAAATATTAACGTGTTTTCGGCACAATTTATTATCATGTCACGACGCATAACAATGCACGACATTATGCGAAACGTCCGAATTCAAACTGTACGTGAACCATTTTTGCTCATACGTCATATTATTATTATAATACCTATTATCGTCGTTATTGGTACAACAACATAACAGCTGACGCATAATAATAATAAACTTATCGTTTTCTTGATACTTGCCATAATAATATTGAAACGTATAACACGCGAGTCGATGGATATTATAATCGGCCGTTCCTTATTGCACATATCATAATTTATTGAAATTACGCACTGCACAACAGTACTGATAAATATAGTTAAGCCGGATTCACAGCTACGTTACGTGTCGTGTCGTACGTGGACGTGGTAACTATATGGTTATAACCAGTAACCGATATGGTTTAAAAATTGAACTGTAGTCAATTCTTGGTATATTCGGTTACGACTTGGTTATCATACAAGATACCAAATAAGTAACGTTCAATCAGAATGCTATTTGATTGACACGAGTACACGACACACGACGTAGTTATAAATCCGCCTTAAAGGCACCTTCACAGCTTACCGTGAAACGCACAGATATGTACTATCAACTAGATTGCTAACTGATAAAGTTATTATCCGGCATTTTAACCAAGATCACAGATATGTATATTATATATATACAGTTGTATACTAAATACAACTAAATACAATGTATACTAAACACATTAGTAGGATACAGCAGTTGACTTTCGAGTTTATAGTATATATCTGTAATGAAACGTAATTTCTTGAAAAATATTTTAGAACTGTGATTGGTCGAACCGTATGGTTATACAGTTGTTAACCATTGGTAACCATGCTAATATCAATTACCTATACCTTATAGTCGTTGACCACTATTCTACTCGTGACGTGTGTTCACTTTATATTATCACGTTTCACGGTGAACTGTGAAGACACCTTTACACGCAGATACCGATCGCTACCTATAAAATATTACCATGGTATACCATTATGCCAATAATATAGGTATATATTATAAAGACGTCAATCGCGCCGAAACGAAGATCCTTTAGATACCAAACCTGCTGTTCAATTTTGAAGTGCCCACGATGGCTTGTACACTGCTGTAATATAGTGCAATTAGTTTTTCAAGTGTTTCTTTTATTATTATTTCTGATTATTTGCCCACGACCCCCAAGTACCTACTTGAATTATATGTATTATATAGTAATACAATCAACGTCTCAAAGTATATTATATTATGACTCGAATTTGGGGCAACTTTACTTTTGTAAATGTAATTTAAAAAATATGTTTTCCTTTTTTTCAATAATTGATTTGATCAAAAATGTTTACAATTTTCAAATGGACTTTCCGAGAACGCGTGGTCGTATCGTATCATAAACAATATTAATAAACAATGATTGTCGTACAATAATAATGCAAGCATTATGCAAATTTATCGTTTGTTTACCGCCTACGGTTTTCGAACTCTGATCAAACACTGTTGTCGTAGACAGCAAAACCAACAACGCTGCTTAGGGGTCGTAAACGGTAAAAAAATATTCAAGATAATATTTTTTTAATGTCTCTGTATGGTTAATCCGACCCCTCGCTCGACATGCAAATTCATATATTACGTTACACGGTGTCCGTCTGCAGTAAATGCGAGTAATAACATTAGGCAAACATATATTATTATAATATTATATTTTACGTATTTTAATAATGTCCGTATGAATATTATATTATATGAAAATCCTGTGGAATCGTCATTCCGGGTTTATAGCGGACGAAATTATTTTTACATCCGTTAAAATAACTTGCATAATATTCTGAAAACATCTAGACATTATTTCTATTCCCCAATTAGTAGTAGGTAACTCTAGACCAGTGTTTCCCAACCTGGAGGGTATGTACACATTATTGAGGAGGCGCAAGCAGTCACCACGAAGTAAAATTTGTATTTTTTAAATTATTTGTATTTTACAATATGTTGTATGTCTTACAAAATACTGCATTGTATGTTTGTTAAATGTACAAAAAAAAGGATATCGTCAAACTTTTTACTTAACTTTAATGGCGTTGATATTTATTATGGTTCTAAACGTAATATTCAATATTAAATTACATCAAATCATTCTCCAAAAAAATTTAATGGCAATCACGAATCGTGCAATAATTCATTGTAATTTCTTATCACGCATATCATTTATAGAGCAATACTAAATTTCAACATTATTGGAGGTATTAATTTTTACGATATTTTTACTTCTTTATGAGTGGTCTAAAATACATACTAAATGTATTTTCATACTCAAATGAGTTATTATATTATATTAAGTATAATATTATGTTACCTACATACAATATTGAAATTATTTCTGTGTGACAATCCTAATCAAAATTTTGGGCTAATACCAGTAGAGTTTGGATGAAAAAAAAACGTATTCATACTACCTTGAAACTGAGGAACAATTTTTCACAACAGCATATCAATGTTTCAGTTCTCAATAAAATTATATAATAATTATGATATTTTATCAATTATTTTCAGAAACATATTTGGATTTCTTGTCTATGCTCCCTTGATATATTTACGATTGTTAACGTACATTTATATAAGTGCCAAAACTTTGGTGACCTACAATATAATGTTTCGTGGCTCAGTTCGTATAGTTTATTGACCAATAACATATTATTTTCTATATATATACCGACCGTGAGCAAATAAAACATATATTATGGTCGAAAGACTCAAGTGATATAGAAACTGATATATAAAGTAGGTAAAGGTCTACCTATATGTCTCCAAGGTGCGATATTCCTAGATTTGAAAAATATTTGGATTAGGTTCTCGCGGGAAGTAAAAAAGTTGTTAAAATAAACTTCGGGATAAGTTATTATAAAATATATATATGTTAAATATATTATATATCTCTGCGTAATATTATTATTACATGCACATGACTCCCTGAATAACATAGTAATATATATATATATGTATATATATGTGTGTGTGTGTGTGTGTGTGTGTGTGTGTGTGTGTGTGTGTGTGTGTATACTGCTACTAGAAACTATCCATAACTACACATTCTTACAATAACACATACCTATACTTTACATATTATTATACTAGATTGGAAAAATATTTTCAAACGAGAAAAATTGTAAAAGTTGTAATTGTAAAGTTCAAATTAAACGTGATCTGAATACGATACAAAAATATCGATGTAAACCATGTTTTTACTGATTTATGTTTATTATGATATTATATAATAGGTAATATAAATTATTGCGCACCCAAAATTATTACTAAAATACGAGTCGTATACAATAATACGGTAAATGCATTAAGTTAAATTTATAAGTGTCTGCTAACAATTTTCTTCGATTATGCGATAAAATTTACTAATTAATTTAGCGTCACACTAGGGTGCTATGTTACTATATAATTCCCAAGAACATTTAATCCCATAGAACTTATACTAATAGACGGATCATCTCTGGCCGGCGGGATTGGGTGATGTGGTGACGACAAATTACGTTATAGTTATGCCATCACAAGTAACATAAATAATTGTTCATACACATTTTTCATTCCACATAATATTGTTTTACAATATTCCAACCATAGTCCTTTTATTATATTATAATTAAAGCTGGGTATGCATACCTTAAAAATGCCCGAAAAATTCAAAATAATTTAAAAAAATTTAGATTCAGTAATAAATGCCATAAAAAATTTTGGTATTTACTTTGTTAACTATGACAAACTGGTGTGCCGGTGTGGTCTACGCACATGCCCAAAAAGGCGAAACAACACAGCGTTACTCACGTTCACCGCAAAAACTACAACCACGCTCTGTGTATGAGTATAAGGTCTATGTTTAAACATAATAATATAAGATGCCGTTTCTTTCCCTTTTCCAACTTCAATATGAATAAGAAAAAAATAGTGGACTGATAATATTATTAACGAAATCAATAAGAATAATATTTTATCGACGATAATACATAATTTGAACTTATTATTTATTGTCTAAATGGGCGACATTATAGTAGACGAACATCTTTAGTGGGGCACCAAAAAAATATTCTTGAAAAATAAATAAAAATAAAAAATGTGAAATCAGATTAAAAATTAATCGTACCTGCCTATAATTTAACATTTATTTTTTATAATTGTATTTTATACATTTAAAATTTAAAATGTCTATATTTAACGAAAAGTGTTTTCAAATGATTGGTTAATTAATTTTAACTTGAAAGTATATAAACTGTCTAAGAGCAATGTAACTTTTAAGAGAATATTTTGCAGTATACCCCGCCACTATTAACTCACATCGTCATAATTTCAAATACTTCAAATAACTAGGTAACAATAAATACTTGTTCGAAATATAATTTTAATGTACCTATTGAAATTCTCAGAAAACTATTCAACTTCAATGTATAAAATTATGATGTTGTTGAAAAATATGATAAACTTATAAAATAATAATGAAAAAATTAAGTTTTTCAAAATTATTGCTTTGTAATGACTCCAAAATTAAAACTATGTAAAACAAATATTTTCAAAAACGTTATAAATACTTTTGGAAAAAAATAAGTGATTGGGTACTTTTTAAATAATTACATCGTAAATATATACAGGATGATTCTCCGAGGACGTTTAATTCTATTTTTTCCTTTGATAATTTGCATTCACTCAAATTCTGATTTTCGAGTAACAACTATAGTAATTTCTGAGTTATTAAAATAACTATAATATCTAGATATACTAAGTATAGTAAACCTTAAAAATGATTTTATAAAAATATAAAATATATCGTGTAGTATTATGGATATAGTATTTAATATATTCAAATAATGTTTACAATTTAATACATTCATTAAATTTAAATAAATTAATATAATTTTCGAATCATCGTCGTTTGTTGCAGAGCCTGTTTTGAACACAAAGTTATAAATACCTATCTCAAAAACAATATACTTAAATCATAAGAACTCGTCTGTTTGGCAATTCAATAGAGTACTTAAATAAATAATATATTAATAAAGAAAAAAAAATTATAATAATATGTGCATACAACTAAATAGAATCTGGGGACACTGCCGATGGATGTGACCGCGGCTATTTTTGACGGTTTCGTTTGAGATCCCGCGTGCACGTCACAGATCATTTTGTACGAAATGCATTATACTTAGGTATATAATAGTATAATATTATAAATCACTACAAGCACACACACATTCCCTTTAAAATACTTACATATATATATGTATATATTTATGTGCATGCGTGTTTATTATTATTTATAACCGCGCATGTGTGTGTGTGGTCACGTGTACCTGTGTGTGTTGTTTTTTCATTTTATTTTCCTTCTTTTCTTTTTAATCTAACAACTATTTACCTCTCCTCTGAAAGGCTTTTAACTGTTTTTTTTTATATGGCAGACGTTGTTTTTTTATTTCAGTGGTACATAATACTTTAATATATATGCATCATAATATATATTATATGTTGTAGGTACAACCGAAAATTCCAATTCGTAATGAAATCCTGTGTCATTTTATTTCAATTTCTTCAAATTGTTTTTATTGATATTGTTCTTGAACTTTAAGCATTTAATAATTTTTGAACATCTTGCATTGAAAAGAAAATACCTCTAGGTACCTACTTACGATTTTAAATAAACCGGAATGTTCTTCCTTTTATTGTAATCTACTGTATGGTTATTAATTTTTGTCATCGAATGTCATGACATTTTAATCAGGGATATTGTCCAGTGATACAATAATGATCATAAGTTGTAGTTAGGTACAGCAATAATGTTTATTAAATACAACGATTCGCGATTTCGTATAATAAGTGTATGTGCGTGTCATTTGTAGTAACGAGAGTTTTACCGTAAAAAATGTTCGTTAACTTACCAGTAATTTTTTTTTATAGGTGTTAATGTATAAAATTTTTGTTTGATGAATGTATTACGGACTTAATACAATATTTATAGTATTATATCAGTTAATAACCAGTGGATATTAATATTGAATTTTTGTTATAAATATATTAACACACTTATTATTCTAGAATTATAATTTATATTAGTCATTACTTGTATAATAATATTATGTTATTCGTGACAGCCGCATTGGAATTCACTCGTTAAACTTATAATATATTATGTAGGTAGGTACCTATTATGTACCTACCTAATATTCTTTATAACGCTAAACAAATATTTTTTTATTTTTACGTTTATTTTTAGACGCAACTTGTTTCATTTAAAATCGACATTTTTGTTTCTACCTTAAACCAGATGACAGCTGAAGTTTTCACTCAAATTATTTAACCACAGCGTCGTTTCCATTTTCTCGAAAACATATTTAATAACCTTATATACACACACGCAGATTTGGTACTTAAAGTTGTACATCATGCTTATATCGAATTTCAATTGGATTATGTTTATAGTTACCCAGTACATATATTATAAAATCATCATAATATTAAATATTAATCACATTAAATGTAACTACCAACTATAGATCGGTATCCAAACAATTATCTCTGCATAAATTTAAATAAATCGTAATCAAAGGACAGACAAAGTAACTAAGTAAGATACCTACCTTTTTCCTTCATTTTTTTTTTCAATTTGATTTAAATATTACATTACTTTTGAGTATTGGTCATTGTATTAATAATATTATACAAAAACGTACAAACTTATTTTGTTTTTAATTAATACTATGTACTCGATATTTCGATGTGGGCATAGGTTGATATTCTTGATAATATTATATTAATTATAATATCACGTCAATAATTCGAATGTACAATGTTCAATGCATGGCTGTTCGAGTAAAAACGCAATGAACTGTTTCAGATTTAGATTTTAGTGAAAACGTTTATCTGATTCGTGAGCAAAAACAATACGCAGTTGTTAATTTGCTAGCCATTTATTATAATCAATTAAATTCTGTTTTTGAGAATATTTTTTTTTGTTTTAAGCTTATTAGGCTAGCATTTTTCATGTCAAAATTATTTTTAATTGTTCAACGAGTAAATTAGAACGATTTTTTGATGTTTTATTCTTAAACTCTGTAATATTTTTCAATTTCAAATCTCGTATACCTACTACGACAGAAGATAAAAAAATACACTGACGATGAGGTTTAATGAAAATTTATGTTTAATTTTAAATAAACTAAGAGACTCCTGTCTTATTACATAATACATCAATCCTAACCAATTTATTAATTATATTATATTGATCACATAATATGCACTTCTATATGAAATGTTTTTTTTCTAATCATTTAAATCATTTAAATAATTTCAACATAAAATATTAAACAACTTCACATATTTGTTGTTGACTACTGTGACATACTGTTGTTTGAAATGATTATTTATAATGTTTTTGATGTCTCATGGACACACATAAATATTAAATTGTTTTGATTAAGAAAAAAATATTCACCTTGGAAATAATACGTCGTAATTCACTAATGAGTAATTTACTATTATATAACTACTTATTAGTACTTGAATGAGATACCCAATAACAAATATATTATAAACGCTATAACTTTATTTTTGAAAAAAGTTCATGGTTTATATTTTCCCTATTTAATGATAAGTAGAATAAAGTTTTTCAGATATAATATATTTAAATTATTTAAAAACTGTATATATACCATCATATGACTTAATAAAATTAATTAGTAACTTAACTATGTATATTGTATATCATTATTTAAATTTTTGAATAAAATAAAAGCTGACTATCTTTTAAATATAGCATTTTCAGACTTTATTTTAAATGTATATTAATATGTCATAAGTCATAACTATTTAAATAAAGTATAAAAAATATATTGATTGTTAATTTAATTTGTTTTATTTATTCAATATTTATGTGATTTTAAAACAAAAATAAATAGGATATTGGCTATTGAAATCTTTTAACAAATATTATAAATGGTTTAATTTATATTCATTCATGTAAATAACAATTTAAGTCAAAACGTTTGTGTAACTAAGAATGGATTAGTATCATCAAAACAAATATTACTATGTTTAAATGTATATAATATGTATGTTCGATTAAAAATTACCGTTCACTACACATAATACTTAGAATCATAATATATGCCCTAGATATTTTGAAAGAAATATATTATTTAGTTATTTATGTAAGACTTATTTTTTAACGGTTGTATGTTTTCATTATCAGAAACCATTTAATAGTATCATTTACTATACTTTTAAAAATATTTAATGCTTGTTATACTTGCACGGTACCTGCATCGTGAACGTTGCATATTAATCACATTGTATGTAAATGCAATGCAATTTTTAAAAACTTTAAATGCAAAGTTAAAAACAACAACACCTAGTATTTTTACTATAGGCATTTAAATAAAAAATAATATTGCAATATATTACTACAAATAAATATAGTAAGAAATAACTGCGCTAAAAACATTAATACGCGTACAGTGTTATCATAACATAATGAAAACCCAATTTTTAACTATTTATAATTCATAGATCAAATTTTATCTCAGATATGGCCTATGCACGTCCGCCGGTATCTTGTCAAATAGCTGCTTTGATTAAACGACTTATTGCAGATGTCACACCGGTACGATTTCTCACTCATGTGTGTCTTTCGGTGTCTTGTCAAATGGCCACTTTTACTGAAACACATTCCACACACGTCGCACAAGAACAGTTTCTCACCGGTGAGCGTTCGTGTGTGTACCGTCCGACTGCCTTTAGTGACAAACGACTGATCGCACACGTCGCACACGCATGGTTTCTTGTTTGTATGCGTCTGCCTGTGATTCATCAAAGTACTTTTGTGAGTAAATATCTGATCACACACGTCGTACGTGAACGGTTTCTCTCCCGTGTGCGTCCGCCGAATTACCGTAATGGCTGCTATTGTAGAATTATTTAACGCCCACATCGCACGGGTAAAACTGTGTTTCAGCGGCAACAGATAGGACCTTTAATTTATGTAAGATATGTTAATCTCAACACTTCGACGTCGTCTCACGTATTTTTCGGGTTCTGATGAATACTACGTACATACCGAATATAAGTATACGAAATCTGACCGCAGTGTTGTTATAATATATACATAACAAACTCGAATTTATTTTTTGTACAATGACGTGGTTACTTAGACCAGTGGTTCCCAACCGGGGGGAATTCCCCCCTAGGGGGAATTTCTGTATTGTTTGGGGGGGGGGGGAATTTAGTGATAACGAAATAACAAGAAATATTTTATTTATAAAATTGAAAACAATAAATTAGTTTTCGGACGGTCGCCTATTGACAACAATTTTACGAGTATTTTATAATGATTGACCTATGCAGGTAATGTAATATTAAAAGGTACAACATTATTATAATATAATCTAATCATTCTAATCTAATATTTATTCTTATTTCTTTTATTTTTAGAATTATGAAAAAATATATGTCATTAGTTAATAAAAAAATAATTATTTCGTATCATTAAAACAAAAAAAAAAAGGTCTTTTTAATTCTAATATAAGGGGGGCATGGGATTTTTGAAAATTTACAAGGGGTGTGTAGAATAAAAAAGGTTGGGAACCACTGACTTAGACAGTTTTGTTAATAATATATTGACATTTCTAGGATTTAAAGCCATTATTAAAAAATTGTTGTATTACCGATAAAATAATGATAAATTCAACATCGAATAAAGAATCTAAATACAAATTAAGATAATATTATTACCGTGATTTGGTACTTAACTGGATTAAAAAAAATCCGTATATTATATTAATTAGCTTCACTAAATCAGACCAAGACTAATAAATTGTGTATTTGATATAAATTACAAAAAACGACAAAAGTTTAACTAATTTAAACATTAATCACGATTCGAAATAATAAAAACACACCCAAAACTACGGTTAGGTACATGCAAATACGTACGTAGCAAATTGATCATTGTATTATATGTATCTATCAACTAAGAGTAAACATTTGAAATATAAAAATGCGTGTCAATAATTGTTGAAAAAACTGGTAGTATAGGTACTTAAGATATATTATGAAGTTATTAAAGGAACAAAATGTATTGAAAACTAGAGGACATCAAACGAATGGAAAACATGACTACACAAGTTTATTAAAAAATTCTACGTAGTAAAATGCAGTTTAATGGTTCTCATAGTATAAAAAGATGAATGTATATTAATTAATTAATGTATATATTTGTGAATATATATTTATAAAATACATATTGCATTGTTTTATTATTTATATTTAAAATTGATAGTAACTTTTTATTCTGCTATGTCTAATATAAAAGGGAGGAGGTGGAAATGAGTGTATAAAAGAGATAGTTTTGAAATAAAAGAAAAGTATTAAACGAAAAGTATTAAGCATGTGTCTTTATTATTATCTATATTCTGTTCTGTAATTCGCATCGTAAGTAGTTATTCACAAATTCCCATTTATACGACGTTTGATATACTATATACGTACTTCTGTAATAATTGTAGGACCGAATCGAACATTAAACGATTAATAATTGATTGTTTATTCAAACTACGGACCGTTTGGAAAGCAAACTATATCCTAAGACTTATGGTAAACCAGAGCAAACTAATTAGTAATAATATGCAATGTTATAATAATATATGAAGTTAAACACTAGACCGATTTACGGTAAACTTTGCATTGCAGTGGTTATAAAGAGCTTAAAAATCTTTAAAATACGATTATTATACGAGTTAAATGTTACCATTGTAAGACGTCCGTGAGCTTTCGAATATTCACACAGTTATTGATTCATAGGTATAGGTAAATTATTTGTTTATTTTGTATACGGGTCTTTTTTCTAACATCGCATTTCGTATTTCGGTTATTTATAGTCTATAACTATTCTAAACAAATAAAAACTACTTCCGACTAACACGCTAAAAATATTTTTCATTTACTTTCATTTTTTTTAGTATCCTAAATAAATTCTTTACTGTGCCGTGGTTAGTGCCAGACTATAAAACATATTACGCAGTGCACATATTATAATATCAATCTCTTCATTTCAAACAAAATATCGATTTATCGACTTTTTTTGCCGTCAAAAACGTGTTTTTTTATTATTTATATTTCAAACTAATACTATGACCACATGATAATATCAGGGCTTGCATTTGAAATCAAAATTTTGTATTACATTATTTACAATCTAAACGTTATTTAATTTTTTCGTTTATCATTATTTAAAATTAAAACACTATACAACTTTTGGGCTTATTGTTTATCCTTTATCGTTAAAAATAATATCTAATGCAGGAAATGGTATGGCATATAATAAATTCTTGGACTAATAGCTAAATCACGTGAAATAAATATTTCTATGAAACCAATATTATACCTTTTAAGTAAATGGATTTTAAATTATTTCGTTTTGCGTTATTTTTTGCTTAATTATATTCTATAAATTACGTCTTATGTATTTTTTTCTTGTGTGTGTTCGTATGTAAGGGTGTACAATCAATTTTTTTTTATATTTTATATTATTAATAATTTATATTTGTTTTTTATACAATATTTATAATATAATTATATAATATATAATTTTTGTGTGTCATCCAGTAAGTTTTCTGTCTTCATTTTTTAATTGTATGCATGTAAATTGATTTTAGACATTTTTTTTTATTTATCTCGAGATTTGGCCTGCAGAGTGTGTTCTACGTATGTAATATTATAAATTATTAAATTATTGAGTATACATAGTTATTCCTATATTATATATATAGCTATAGATATACAAGTACAATACACCATCATTATAAATTATAATAGAAATCTGAAAAAATCATACCTTTAATAACGCACACACATAAAACGTATAATATCAAAATATTATTATTATACAATATTTTTAGGTAGGTATCTATATACGCAACAAGTGTTTTTTTTTTCTATTATTGTCACGAATGTTTTTTTTTTTTTTTTTATTGATCTTAAGCCCGGCAACTATAGCCATTAGCTGTTTGTAGGCTTTTTTTTATAGTAGGTTTTATTGTGGGCTGAGGTATGGTTGGTTATAACACTTTTTTGTATATGTGACAAGGATTTGTTGCTATAAACCCGAGTGGTCACCCATCCGGGAACCAGTAACACTGGCCGGTACGTACACTCAGAGCGTTTCCGCAGTTGAGCGTACGACCGCACCACACCAAGCCACACAAGTGTTTTTATTATAATCATAATATCTGCACTGTGTCCACGATTATTCTTATGGTTTTATTTTCGGATTTTCTCACGACGTCGCGTCGAGACAACTCGGATTGTTATATACGACTACAGTTGTAGTGACAGCATAATTCGGTGCTCCTTTACACGTAACGTGTGTATCATGCAAACTTGTATGCACTAAATATAATATTATACGTGGAAAGCACAAAAACAAAAATGTCTATGTCGAATCGTCGCGGTGATACGGTTTTGTCTTTTGTTTTCATCAAAAACGCATTTGCAGTCTGTCCGTCAAAAGCCGATGAAGTAGCCGCGTACATCACGGTAAATTATTAATACGTTTTATTCCCATACGCGCCTGTATATTGTACGTCATACAGGACGTGAATCGTACAATAGTGGTCGCAAAAATATCGTAAATAAATCCCTCTCGTTTATATTAATATGTTCAGTAATAATAATAATAATAATAATAATAATAATAATAAAAGTCATCGCTACCGAAAAATTTGAATTACCTACGTCCAATGATGCTGCCGATCTGGCACGTTCCATCACGTCGGGACGCCGCCGCCGTGGCCGTGTGCCCGCGCAGCAGCGAACGATTATTTTAAACTTTACTTCCATACGGTTTTGTTTGGTCACAGCCTGCACATTGCACCGACGTACGTGTCGTAATCGTTATTATATTATTGTTAAGATAAAAACCGACGGCACTCTATGGCCATCGACGTTTACATTTTGTTACAACACAATATGTTTCAACTGGATACTTAGTTAATTCATATCAAGTTAAAATATGTTCATTTCCGTCAAACAATTTTTTTTCGATTAGACTGTAAATAATGATATGTATGATTGAAGAATTTCGTAGTGAATTATCGGTATAGATGTGTGGTCCGGGCCGAGTGACTCAACGAGATTTGAAGTAATTTTCATCTAAATACGTTTTGCAGTCATGACAATAATAATGCGCTTAACGGTGAAGGTCTCAGCACGTGTAGGATATATATAATCAGAACAGTATCTTGCCATCTGCTGATATCCGAGAGTGGCCGATTCTTAACAACAGTTGAGTGTCAATTTATAAAATAAACATTGGAAAAATAGTTGTATTTTTGGGGGTTAAAAAAAATGTGACCACTCCGATAATATTATATTGTCGTGCAATGTATTTGCGCTGTCGGGATAATATTGCACGATCTATATTATGAATGAGTGAACATATTTATTGATAATGCGGAAGTAAGCCACTTGCCGTGAGAGTGTGTGAACACGGAAGTTAAATTTAAATACGCATTTTCAGTTTTCAAAGGGTTGCAGTCTACGTTTATTTCGATATATTTTTCATCTTTGATCTCAACGGCAGGCGCATAATATTCAATCGATATATTCGCAGTATAGACACATAATAATTTAGTAATTACCTATATTATCTGCCTCACAACTTTACGTTGTACCTATATTATAATCTATCTCTGACCAAACTTTGTAACATTGCCTGTTCACAGTTTTTATTTTTAAACGTAAAAACTTTTTTAACAAGAATATGTTTTTAGGCCGGATGCAACTTTTTTGTTCCGACCGATTTTTGTGACTTTTCTCCATATTTATTTATTTATTATTTGTATTAAAGTTGATGTATTATTGATATTCGACATTATAAATATCTTAATGCTAAACACTAGTTCCTTGTTATTCCCCCAAAATATATTTATGATTCATAGATTTTCCTTGTGTCTACAGAAAAAATATTGAGTAGTGCACTACGTTTTATTTTAAAATTATTATCAATAAAAAAATGTTAGTACAATGTTCCTTATAATTTGTTTACTCTCATCATCGAAAACGACTTGGATATTATATTTTAATTATTTTTTTTCTTTTTCATCTTTACGGGGTATCGTTATATTCAACGTACTTTCTAATAAATAGGAAACAAACACTTTTTATTAATAATCTTTAACAAAAAAAAAAAAAAAAACTTAAAGAGTTTTTATATGTTTACTGTTTATATTAAACACTGTAGACACATTGCACATGTACTATAATAATCAGATTTTTTTTTATTTTTTAAGTAGCCAAAAGTTTGGTTTTTTTTAATTTACACATTTCAAAGTAAATATTCAAAAATGTAATACACACCAAAATATTTATTTAAATACACAAATTAAAAAAAATATATAGTATAACATTTTTAAAAAAAATTGAACATTTTAACATTTTATAATAAAAAAATAATCTTTGTTAAAATAATTATTACATTTAGTTGCTCTATATATTATATTATGACATAATATTGAAATATATTTTTAAAAACATTATCATTAAATTACACACTAGAACGCTAATTGATTTGTTCAATTTTTAACATAAACATATACAAACACGTAGATATAAATTGAACGTCTTTATCAAACGATTGTATTAAGATGAATAACAGGTCATGGTCTGTTTAAAATATACAGCATCTAAGTCTTGTTTAATATACATTGAGATTTCAGCGATTATTTTTTTGCTTTACGTTTTATTAATTTATGATAAATAATCAAAGTTACTCAATTCTGTCAATCGGTTAATGGCCGTTATTTAACGATCAAATATATATATATATAATGTTCGGTATAATGTTCAAATCAAGAAAACTAAAATATCTTCGAATTTGCCAACCTAGATAATAAATAAAAGTTAATATGTATTGTTATAATTTATATTATGATACCTAAATTATTGTTAATGAATATGAAACGGAAGAACAATTCTCAACATTGGACTCGCTAACCTATGGTTATAATTGTTTGATTAATTTCAATATGTCAGATAGATTAAAAGGTGCAAATTGTAATAGTGTTTTCACGTTGTGCCAATAATAGTTTTGTTGATGCCGAAGCGCATAAAAAATAATAATAACGATACTATTAAATATACCTGTCTACCTAATCGAACAGCTCTTATTATTTCAATAAAACTTTTTTTCGTCAACATTTTTCTATTGCTTTTTGAAAAACTTTACACTGTAAGTATAATATAGACCTATATAAGTATCATATTTTCTGGAGTTTCGAGGTATTCATATGCACAATATTTGTACACAGGGTGAGGATCAGCATGTGCAATATAAATTATGTAATTGTGCTAGTACCATAATAAAATATTGAGCAAAATTTAAGTGAAGTTCTAAAAATAATTTAATTTTGACCGCAAATGCGCTTTTTTTATTGAAACATTGAAATTTGATTTTTGACACTACGTATAACAACAGCTGTATCGAACTAACGTTTTATATTTTCATTTTTGAAAAGGATTAATAACAAATATTTGAGGATCACACCCACAATGTATGATGAGAGAATAATACGTGATCTTATGCTACTCATACTAACGGGATAGAAATAGGGACGTACAGCTTCTTCGATAAACTTACATAACGCTATCGACCGATTTTCAAAACGAGATAGAAAAGGATTATCTTTCAATTTCAATGACTTATTGTTATTGATCTCGGAGCTCACGTGAATCCAAAATTTAAAAACCTTAACATAATAAAGCTGAATTAGTGATCACAATTTCAATGGTCTTTTTCGTGCCACTATTTAAAAACTGTAATCACGCCTCAGAATAATTATTATATTAGACAGCAGTATATAAAATGGAATAGTAGGTAAGTACAAAATTGATTTTACCATACATATTCGTGTGTTGTGCGCATCGTCGTCGATATACTTAAGTGGTGATTAAACAAAAAAATTTAATCATATGATTTATACGATCGACTTATTCACATGCGTATTAATATAGCGAACGAAAATCGTTGGGCTCGAACACCGCGAACGAACGATAATAATATTATATAAAAGACAGGAATTTCCGAAATACGTTGGCTCAAAAGTTCAGAGTGTGTATTAAAATAATATATATATGCCGTATTCCCGATTGCGATTTGTGAAAGTTATGTGAGTCCTCTATGTATATAACATAATACGCATATATTATAGTATATGGTGTCGGCCAATAAGTTTTTAAAGATAAAGAACTTCGGTATGCATGCCCACGATATATATGATGGTTATTGGTTATGGTAGGTATATAATATATAATATAATATGTACACCCCATCTTCACGTCGAATGAATGATTTTGAATTTTTTTTCTTCTAAATAATCCACAGGGAAATTCCTGCAATGTTTCGTGACATATTATTATATTGTTTTAATCCTTCGCCATCGTTTGAAAATGAAATAAATCATTTATTAAAGATCCCAATTCCTTATTTAAAATATTATTTAATTATTGCAATCAATAACAAAATTGAAAAAGTACTTATCAATTTTACCGAACTAAAGCAGCGACTACTAAAATATTTTTATCCATCTATCACAAACGAGGGGGACATTTGACAAGTGTGCCAAGTAAACACAGCTGGCAATAAAAAATATTTGTGGGATATTTTTTATAGAATATTTGTATAACGGAATGTATTATTATTGTATTGAATTGTGTTTCATATATTTCTAATATTTTGGAAACTAATTATGCCACTCAAACTAGATAAACATATTGATGTTATATCACGCATTGACGAGTGCATTATTACACTATATTTATTTTTAGAATTTTGTCTTTCAAAATATATTTAATAAATGAAATTAAAGTAATGTAAATTATATATTTTAAACTTAATCACAATTTGAATTTGACTTTAACAATTTAAATTATATTGATTATTATTATATCATTCTCGGTAAGCTGATGGATTGCATTCAATTATTAAATACATTAATATGATTACATATTATTAGATGCTTTCCGTTAGTTTGCTATCCGCTAACATTGATTTTGGATTAAAATCAAGTTACATTATTATTAATAGTATCAATACAATTAAATGTATACAGCATATATTATATTTAATTGATTAAGTTTGTTCCTGATGCGAATTCTAGTAGTTTGAAGATATTATTTGGTTTCAAAGTTTGAAATTCCCAATTAGCTCATCTCCTTCTAAATAATATATTATATGTTTTAAACTAATTTCACCTTATAGTTATATTAATGCATTTTAACAAATCAAAGTGTAAAATACAGTTAAAACGGATTCGTGACAATCGCTTACCTATCCATGACGCTTTGTTATTATAAATACAGTGTGGAAATATAAAGTATTATGTATCATGATTTTATGCACTAGGAAAATTTTGTCTATCGTCTCTATAGTTGTAGTATAAACTCACATAGTGACACACACGTCACAATGATGATGATGCTCGTTGTTCGGTATTCACAAAATAAGTATCGATTGACTATAAAATTAATACAACTCAAAATAAAAAAAATGTTTTGTAGTTAAGTTTATATAAAAATCATAATTGGTATCACGATAGGGAAAGTATTAATGTTAATTTGTGTTAAACAAAATTAAAACAATCAACAAAATTGAATATGAAATATTTTAGATAAAACAAAACCAAAAACTAAGTGAGATTAAAATAATTATTTATATATAGCTTATATATATTGAAAATATACAAATCTGTATTAACAGATAGAGAATCGGCTATAGAAATCCAACACATGGTCACTATTATATTAATAGCCGAAAACACTCTTCTATTTATTGAACCTGCAGAAACACGTTTACACGCTGTACAAATTCATGTGACCATAAATCGAAGCAGATAAAAATGTGATATATTTTTTTACAAAACCGAATATGTAGAAACCAATATAGATTAACGCATCATCAGAAAAAAATGTGATCTTTATTAAAAGAAAGATTGCAAATTGTAATTATTATATGTAAAATCTAAAGTTGAAACTAAAAACAAATTTAGACGTCCACCGTCCAAATTTGAACAATATTGTGTTCCATAAATATTTATTATATCTGCATTAGACTATCATCATATTATATTCTTAGATGAATACCTTATTCGAGTTTTTTATATTATTTTTCAAGCACTAATCACTGTTCGCAACAATTTTCATCTTGATATTTGAGAGTTTGGTTATATATAACTTGTTATTATTGTTTTTCTAATCTATGTAAATATTTGGTTGAAATTCTAGTATTATCACGCTTTATTATATATCATTTACAGAAAATATTTGAGAAATACGTCACTTTTTCTTTATAAACTGAAGAACACTATTGCATTTCGCCATTTCAAATGTTTAACACTCAACATGTTAGTTTTACAAATAAGTATAATATTTATATATTATACAAAATACCTAAATGAAATTCAATTTTTTTTTATTTAAAAATACAATATGATGTATTTATCTTAATTAAAATATTATTTTTACGTATTTTCCACTATAAAAGCAAAAAAAAAACAACTAGCGTCGTTAAAATGAGTAAAGTTTTAATTAATGATTTAGATGGTTAAGCACTAAAAGCCTGACAAAGTTATGACTACTTATTAGAACTGGATTTAAATTCTGTAAAAATATTTGAGTCTGTTTAAACCGATTGTTTCAATTAAAATTGTGTTAAAACTTTATTTGTATTTCTGAAACTACGGTATTTTTTGTTCAATAAAATAAACTATGTATTTAAATATTGATTTCCAGAACAGTATAGAAATAGAATATTATAAAAAAAGCCTACGAGCTCAAATATTTGTACCGCATTATAATGCGATAATTTTAAGTGTAGGCTTTTAGCTCTAAATTAGTTTAAATTAATTTAGTGATAACAAATTAATTTTTATTTCATTGGACGAAATGACGCGTTTATTAATTTACCATAATGCTGACGGTGTAACATAAATGACCGTTTACTATTCACCCAACTTGCAGCAGTTTGCAATCACATGTATCTATAAATTACCTATTGAATACTCCCTAGAAAAAAATGCGCTTAAAAAATGTATTTTATTTAACGTAAACGAACGTCACACCCGCGTGCGTAATTGTCTCCATCATGAACCTTACAACACAATAATATAAACAATTTATGTTTGTGTTGTTTAGATTTTCTGTTAGAGGGAATCGACATATTGTCAAACTTAATGGGGTAAGAACATTATAGTGTTTGTACTTTGGTTTTTTTAGATATTTCATTTTTTAAGCAAGTTATGAGTAAGAAATATAGTATATCAATTTGAAAATTTAAAATCTCGAAAAAAAAACTTACAAACGACTAAGGTTCTTGTCTAACTATTTTTAATAGATATTATATTTTGCACAACAAAATTATTATTATTTCAAATAACTCAATTTTAAATCATCATGGTTGAGAAATCTAATACTGCATTGGTTTTTATAATACGTTTCACTAGCATATATGGTTATATACAGTTAAATAAGATATTTTAAAAATCGTCCGATAAATAACGGATATTATAGCAAATGAAATTTGAAAAAATTTAATTATTTTCAGTTATTTTAAATATGGTTAAATAAGATTCCAGTCTACAATTATTTAAGTCATATAGTTTCGAAATTATATTAATAATACTTACTTTGCCAAAAGTTATATACATTCTTGGCATCATATCTTTTAGTATGTGATGGTAGTGAAATCGACACATTTTTTTTTTTTAATTGATAAATAAATTTTATTTACTGTAAAATAATGGTGTCACGTCAAAACCACGAATCCAAAAAAGCGACGGCAAAATAGCTAAGCATAAAATAGCTAAAAGACATAATAGCGAATGTTCAAAACAGCTAAATTATATTATTTTAAAATTATTATTATTATACGTGTTTAGTGATACATTTTATTATTATATCTCGTCTGTCCAGAATATTGGATAACCCAGCTATAAAACTGATTGTGATTATCTGTATTTTTATAACTTAATATTATTATAACAAATAAATAATAAGAATAATAATTTTAAAAAATATAATTTAGTTGTTATTCGCTATTATGTCTTTTTAGCTATTTTATAATTAGCTATTTTTTTCGTCGCTATTTTGACATTTGCTTTTTTTGGATTCACAGTTCAGACAACGACTATAAAATAATCGTGTTAATAATAATAATAATAATAATTATAATTACTTTTATAAAAAAACATTATTGATGATTTTAATATACCACCATGACTACACCAATGCCGTGTCGACGTACATGTAATAATAGCTTGAAGTATTTTAAAGCAAAAATGATTTTATGTTTCTTTTAAACAAAAAAAAATTCTGTCACATGATTTTTATCACGGCGAACAGGCGATGTATATAATATAGTGTGTTTAAAAAATTCCAAAACCCACAATTTTCTATCGCATGATTATAGGACACAAATTTTATGCAACGGTCAAATAAGGCAAATTAAACAAAATTTATTGTAATTTTTTATTTACAAGTCTCACTTTATACCGTGGTTACAACGTTGTGTATATGACACAATTATATGACTTGAACTCGACTGTGCTCAGTCAATTAAAATTTTTTTTAGAACTTTTCTGTGCGTTATTTTCTTGACTACCTATTTGTAACTATTGCATAAGAATATAATAACAAAACTTTATTTTGTATTTCTTATATTTCATATTTTGCATCACATTTTATATTATACATTTTTCACACACGTTGGATGCTTAATAACAAGTTAGGTTCTTACGATGAAAACGTATGAATATATAAATGGTACGGGTAAAATTAAAACCATTAAATTTGGTTTTTAATAAACTGAAATTATTTTAGAAAATCATTTTCAGATGAACATCTACAAATAGTTGAACGCTTTTTGAAAAATAATAACTCAGCATATTGAATAAATTATATAAATGTATATATTTTTGTGAGTTTAGACTACCAAAGTAAAATACTAACAAGTTCTAGGATATTCTCTTGGTATATTTTATGTTGTTTTTAGATCTATGTTTATTCTTTATTTGAAAAAAATAATTTAAAATTATATACATCTAATGAAGATCTGTAATTATTGTTTTATTGGTCGTATATATATATATATACGACTATACCTACTATTTAATATTTATAAACTAACTTGTTCGGTTGTATGGAGTAGAAGATAAAATTGATTTATCTTGATAGGCTTGTGAACTATTGTAATACATTAATCGTTTGTACAAAGCCTATTTGCCATGTAGCATTTTATATTTTTTGCGTAGAACTTATATTCTAAACAATTCCGAAGAATACATAAAGTTCAAAGTAAAGATGATACATTATTATGACAATTTGTTGGAAAATTTTCTGGCAAAGTTTCAAAACTAGTGGTAAAATATTTAATTACATTATTTTCGATCAATTTTTTTTCACAAAAAATGTGACGAAATGCATATGTTAATATTTTTTATTGCATAAAAAACCTACCCCTAATGGTAAGAATAATTACTAGGGCTATTTTTTGTGTTGTTCTGTTGATGTTTTTTTCTTTGCAGAGTATTTTTACATACTTGGTTATCAAAATAATATCCACGTATCACCTCATATCATACAATTAATGATCTATTATTTATTTTGCATATTTTTGAATATCTCAGGTAAAATAATTAATAAGTTATTAATTATTGCATTATCTATATAATCCCAAATAATTTATTTTCGTAGTATACGAATTATTCTCGTAAATTCTCGTATTTAAATGAAAATTAATGTAACGTGTGTAATACGACGATCGTCCATTTTTAGTTAACGATTATAGTTTGAAAATTATTGATAAATAATTAATGTTTATTTTACCATTTTTATTGCATTTTAACCCTTTTATAGTCCTAATAATATGTACAAAGCGAATTAATCTTTTTTATGAACGTAAAACATTCGTGTACTTGATCGAGATTTATATTATTCGGTTAGTGCATTTGCACTTATGATTAAGAATAACTAAACAATATTGTTATCGAAGTTTGTCAACGTTTCGTCGGAAAAAATATTTTTCATCGAAACGTTAAATTTAAAATAAAAAGGCCACGAAAATGTGGATTTGCTATAACCTATAATAATATAAAATAACAGTAAAAAGGTATAACTGTTTTTTCATCTGAAAAATATTGGTAGGCACATATTTTTTATAAATAAATAACATTCGAGTTATAAAAGCTTTTGAAAACACGGAAAATCGACCGACGGAATTGGCGGTTTTCGCGGAAAACTCATCGCAATACCATGCGATGAGTGCAATGCCTCTTATACGTTTTTTATCATAACAAAATCTATCACGTTTGCAATATTTTATTAATTTTGATAAAGAAAACAATATATATATATGTAAACAGTACCAATGCAATCATAATATTTATCACTCATTTTTTGTATTTTATAATAATTTGTATTTGACTCACTATATGACATGGTGGCAGCAGTGAATGAGTAGACACTATAAGTGATTATGTGTTAAATACAAATTATTATAAAATTTCCAATTAATTGAAAATCGCATCGGCGTAGCCAATCTATAGTGTTCTTAATCTATGCTTTTGCGCATGATATATTATACTATTATCGTCATAACTTGTGACTCATAAGATCGTTAATTTGTTTTTAAATATTATAATACATTGTTTATATTAATTTTTTTATATAAGTGTAATTTTCAATTGTCAAGATATTTTAGGTCTGGTGGTTATGCGGTCACAATAATCGCATAATATGATTGCAATAAATAAATCGCATATTATTACTATTGTCATTATAGCGTATTGCATAGTATTTTGAGTTTTTTGGCACATATTATCTCGTGCATCGTATAAATACCTGCACAATATTTTCGTAATATACAGAAGCACACACAAATAAATGCGTGCCCTTATAAACATTTTATGACAGTCATATGTGTGCAGCAGCAGCTGTATACATCGAGCAAATACGACAGTGAGTACACCTGACTGCGACTGGCACCGAAGCTCGCGGCCTGTGGCGGAATAGAATTTATATATTATTATATGGGTTTGGCATACGCGCCACGCTACACAAAACTTATTCTTGTCCGCAGCGCACGCCGTCCCGGTAATTTTGGCATCTCCGACGGCCGCCGCCGCCGTGCAGGGTAAACGAGTGGCGGTGGTGGGGTAGAAGACAACTTTTTAAAAAAAAAAAAAAAACACGGCACCGGTCTTGGTTTCTCGGTCTCTCGCATTGTAATACTTACTGCGATATACTCTCTGAATATTATAATATACATTGTTCTCCATCAAGCGTATAGGAAAGCGACGAAAAAAATTAATAACCAGTAATAATAAAATGAGTAAAAAAAAAATGTATTATTCGCACCGCGCAATGATGATAATATAATATTATTATCTCTGCGTTTATTTTATCTTTTGGCCGTCTCGTCCCATCCTTCTCGTACTACACGCGCGCCGCGCTGCTTTTGTCGCGCTCCTCCCTGCCGGGCTACAACAAAGACGTAAGGCGGCGTTTATTTTAACGGTTTATATTAAATTAGAACTTTTTTCGTTTCTATATTAATTTAACGTGCGTGACGAAACGTTATTTTCGTAAAATATGCCTACGAGATTTGGCATTGGCGGTCTAAAAGCAAAAGTTCACTGTGCCGCCGTCTCTATAGGTGTTTTTCGGCTTCTAAAAATACGAAAGACACTATACAGACAGTTTTTTTTCTTTTTACGTATTATTATTGTATTGTTATTATTATCAACATCTTTGTCGTAAAAGTCTCAGCGCGTATAATATAATACACGACAAATCTATAATACTACAACTGACAACGTTATTCTCCGAAAAAAATAATACGCACACAATTCAAACGAAATAATAGCTGCATTATTCCGCCGCCGGCGTTTTTGATTGTAATTATATGGTTTTTGAAAAACATTTTTTCAAACTAGGTGGATATGAGTGGCAACGAAAACGAGCCGAGCGTTATTCAAACGATAACTCGTAATGCAGTATAAGGTGAACAGTTTAATTAAAACACTCGTCTATTCAAAATATATGTTGCCATTAAAAAAAGTAAGAACAAAAAAAATATATATTGATAACACGGTAAAAATATAATTTTAAGAATAAGGTTGTTTTTAACGACATAACGTTATGAAAAAAAAAAAAAAAACTTTCAAAAGAGTTAATAGTTTTTGAAATAATGAGAGTGCGTCTTACGTCAAATGAATCACACTGTATGTAGTTGGGCGTAAAAAATAACTTACACCCACCAAAAAACTGCTAAAGATTTTGGATTAGGATGAAACTTGGTGTATCTGGACGGTAATTTGTGTGTTGTGTCCCAATAAAAGGCACCCATAACATTATGACGTCAATTACGTCCCGTATTATTTACGCGCATAGACATAAATTGAGTTCTAAGGAAAATCTGACGTTAAAATAAATGATAAAAACAATAACAAATAATATTTGTTGATAAACGAGTTGTGAATTTCACATTACAATATTACGTTTTACGTAGTTATTAGTTTTAATTAAATTTACAAATTTCAATCTTTTTGTCATATATAACGTTATAATTATGACGTCACTTTAATGTTTGAAATACTTGCTATTAGCATTTACTTTTTTTTATGGTTTGATATTTAGCAGAAATGCTATGCAAGTGTATGTCATATTACAACAATTTAATTTGTGTAAATTGAAAGTGCTTTCTTTTGCGTCATTCGTCAATTTCAAAAAAAGTTGTGTGTTTTCAATTTTTCTGTTTTTTAGTGATTAAAAAATAAAATAAAAGCTTATACCTAATTTTTTTTTTTTACATAATAATATCTTCTTTATGACGACGCAGACTACTGTCCTAACCAAAGATTTTTCCTCAAAATTTGTTTTCGATAGAATTAAAATTACAAATAAAAATAATATCTTAATAATTGTACTTGTTAATCTTTGTTATCTTATCTACTTGTTGGTATTTGTCTGCGACATCGTTGAGTAACAAAAGTAATCTAACGCTCGAAAAATAATTCGATTTTGTGGAAACAAATTAATATAATATATACATCTGTTTATCACTGATTTCTCGGTAAATAATATTATTCGACTGTCCTGGTGTACTGGCGTGATCAATACAATTAATAATTGTTTTGACTGAAAATGTACCTCATTTTTTCTGTTATATGTATTTTTTTTTTTTTTTTTTTGGGTTAAATATTAAATACTTTATGATTTATAAATACTTATTTAAGTGTTTATGTTTTTAATGGCTTATTTTGATGATTTTAAGTGCTATAAATTATAAGTCCCGTACT
>JACXSJ010000822.1:7990-76826 GCA_014851325.1 Pentalonia nigronervosa | reverse complement strand
CATAATTTACATCAATTTAAAAATATTGGAGACGCAATTAACAATCATCCAAGTAATTCTCGACACGCAATTCACAAAGAAAAGGTAATTATGGTCGTAATTTACAATCAGCCGTCTAGACTATATGAATGTGACTGTTGTAACAAATTATTAAGTCAATAATAACAATAACAATAATAATTGTCAATATTCAATGTATATACAGTTCATGATTGAAATACAATTAAACTGACTGGCTAGTGGTTTATTGATATCAACCAATCAGTAAGTGTTTTAAACATACAATTTCACCTGAATTTTATACTGATTTGAATATATTATATTTTAATCATTTTGAACAAATAACAAAATATTCTAAAAAAAAAAAATGTTTTAAACATGCTTATGATAGTTTTTTAAAACTAAACGACCTAGGCTGGGGCTGTTCTTAGTACTCTTGATCTATAACTGTATCGGCGCAGTATACTTTTCCTCATAATTATTATTATTTCATTATTAAAATAATAATATTTCGTAAGAGTAGTATATTTTGTTTAAATAAATGTTTAAACTTTATATTAAAGATAACATTATTTTATAATATTTAATACGTTATGAATGGATATAGGCAGTGTATCGGTTACCTACTACTTTTAAAGTTTGAAAACACAAATCAAGTCAACAACATCAGTAAATCTTGGTTTTATTTATTATTCTACAAGTTTATCATGAATATTTTAACTATCGGTTGATGTAGGTTCACATAAATTCAAAACACATAATTTCCTACGAAATAGATTAATCGTTAAGTAATATTAGGTAACACAATCATCATTGTGTCAGTCGTATAATTGTTATATTGCATGTATTATACCTAATCAATATTCGTAATCAAAATATGAGGGTTGGAGTCACTCCATAGATGGTATTTAAAAGATACCTTTCTCAGTTATTGTTCAATTTACAAAACAGTATAATATAATATATTTACGGCGTATTAGTTTTAAAAGTTATACGAATAGGTATTTAATTTATAATTTATATTCATATGACTTTCAGGCATACATTTTGTGTCTAGTCCCCCCCCCATGATTTTACATATCTTCTCTTATTATGTTTCATAATGTTTATATCAATCAAAATTCTAATCATTCTGTGTCCCGGAAATTCGCTAATTGTTCTACTTGGTGTCTCACTGCATTGCCCTCATACAACAGTGGCGGTTTTTAGGGGGAAGATAGTGGCGTTCGGCCCTAAATTTTTTTCAACTATTATGTTTTGTAAGCCATATTATTTTCATAATACGATATATGTATATGTGCAAACTTGAGTGAGGGGTCAAATTTAAAATCACCCTCCCATCTTTGATATTTTCTCAAAACCGCCACTGTCATACAAAATATGCACATTGATAATATTATGTTTCATAATATAATGGTTACATAGGTAATTAAATCTACGACTATTTTTTATAAGAATCGCTATATTATCGTAGTTGTAGTTGCTGTTTATTTGCACCGCATATGCAACCGTGCTTCTGTTATATACCGTTTTATACCGGTATGTCTACAAATTGCGATCCATAAATCAATTCCCATACACATCACACTCACACACACATACACCACGAATAAGAGGTAAATAAGTATTTCATTCGCGCGCGAATTATTGTACACGGCGTATTATATAATTTGCGAAACGTGTTGCATGTCTAGGGGAAATTAACCTCGACGGAGCTGACGAGGAGGTGGTGGTAGAGACGAAAAAAAATAATAAAGAAAATAACGACAAAGTATACATTGTTTATTAAAGTTCTATATTTTTTTTTTACCCGGACGCGCATGATATATAATATATATAGATGTATATACGATTTAAAAGTTTTATTTATACTTTTTTTCCCTACCCTTCTTAAAATAATATGTTTTAGCCATAACCGTAACGCAAATAGGGTTTTTGTTGCCCACGCGTGTTGTACCTATAATGTAAATTTTATAATATTATATATAGGTATAGACATTTAATTGAGAAAAAAAAATGCCGACGCAAAAGAACCCGGAGGGGTGCATTTTTTTAATGTATACGCGTTATAATATATATGGTAGGTACCAGTTACCGCGCATAAACCGCGTATACACGGTCTGCTCTTATTAAACTAAAAACAAAACCGGTACCTAGGTACTACATGAACGTCACTACGGCCCGAGGAAATTAGACCAGACAGTTATTACTTTACGGCGGCGTCATTTTCATTTATAATAATTATTACACGACTACATTTTTGCTGTTCGGATTATGATAGCAGTGAAATCCCGTATACGTATATGCGCGCGCGGCGAATTCGGTGGATATAAAACGTTTACGCCTCGCAAAGTGTACGTACGCTCGTCCTGAACTTTGGACTTCGGCCAGTATTTTATTATAATATATTGGTCTGGCGACGACGAGATTCGCGTGTCCGTCGAAACAAACGGATTTCGTCGTGTTTTTAATGGGTTTATTTACCGCGACGACGCAAACGCGTTGATGCCGCTGGGCAATAAAATAACGCATAGGGACACCGCCGCCGCGGCAATTGAATGTAATAAATTACACGGTGCACAATGCACAATATGTTTAATAATAATATAAGTATTATTAATATTCGCGCAGCCAACGACGGTGTGCTAATACACACGAAATCCGCCCGAGCTATCCTCTCGGCGCGGCCGTCCCGCGATTGCTAAAAATACGAGGTGTCTTAATATATTTTGAAAAAAAAAATAAATAATCGTTTTCGTATGTAGGCATCTCGGAACAGTGAAACCTCTCTCGACGGACACCTCTAATTGGAGGACACTTATCAATAACGGACGATGACAGGTGTCGGTGGTCCGGTGTGCTTCTTAACTTGTTGTAAATATTATTTCTATATTTCCGATAAAGGCGCTTATCTTTGTAGTTTAATGAATACGATAAGGTGTATTATTATACAATCAATAAATAATGCGAACTTATACGAACGACAATGACAAAAATCAGGACTTACAAACGTTATAGTAACGTTATGGTTATAAAGTTATATATGACAAAACACGATTGAAATTTCATAACGTAATTAAAACGGATAACGGTTAACAAAAATAATTAAATACCATAAAATAAAACATAACGATTAACAACATTTATAATATATCTTTAAACAAAATATATCGTAAAACGAAATAATTTAAAATCCATTTAATTAAAACGTATAATATTGGTTTCATAGAAATATTTATTTAACGCGATTTATTTTGGTCTTAGCAATCAATCTTAGAATTTATTATATTTCGTATCCACTATCCAGGCCATTCATTACATTAAATATTATTTTTAACGATAAACAATAAATTTAAAAATTGTATAACGTTTAGATTGTAACGAAAATAATGAAAAAACGAAATTTCGATTTCAAATGCAAGCTCTGACAAAAATACACGTTACACGACAGTGATGGTTATTATTGATATTAAATACTTTTACATATTATCTAATCTCAGTATTGTATTTTTATGACTAACCAAAATTTCTGATTTTTTGCACTGTTGTAATATGCATTGGTATAAGATACACTCTTATAATAATCATAATACGTATAAATCTTAAGTAAAATGTTTTTTTAAAAATCGATAAAACTTAATTTTGTAAAGATAGATATTATTTTATTCATTTTTCCCAATTACAAAAAATTCTGACGGTACCGTAAGTATCCGTTATTCAGAGGTTTCGCTGCATTATATTGTTATACTGACCGACGATCGATCCGAGCGTCTCCACCTCTCATCCGAGACGTTCTACGCGTGGTCTACGGAACGGTATTCGGGTATAATATGTAAGTACCATTAAATGTTATTAATATTCAGTGCTTAAAATCGAATAAATTTTTATATTTCATTTCGCTCATTGAATTTATAATTTTCTGATTTTGATATTGTCTGTTGCACAATATCGACTTTATTACTTTCTGATTTTGAATTAGATTTTAAACATAATCAACATTTTTTTTTCTACTTAAAATGTCACTTTTACATTTTTACGAATTTAATTTTAATTTCTTATATCGTCATTCACGCGTTCCATATGAGTTGTTACTGTAAAACGGTCTTAAGAAAACGAAATATTAGTTACATATTTTACCTACACCTATGAAAAATATTATTGATTTGTTTGCTTTTGTTGAATTTTAAATTTTGTTATACGTTGATGGACATGACTGTTATAATAGCATTCGCCAATCTTGCCACATTTTTAAAATCATTATTATCAACTTGTAATTCCTATGTTATACATGCACTATAATCCCTATCAATGTGTTAACTCATTTTTATTTTTAATCAATTCGTTTTTTGATTTCAATTTTTTTCAATTTAAAAATGTTGAATATCATAAAAATAATAATATTGATTTAGCTATTGCTTTTAGTTCCTTAGAAGTTTTTTATTAATATTCAAAATCAATTTCAAGCCCGATTATCATTTATATCGTACAAATTGTCTCATACCATCAATAGTGTATCTAAACAGCTTTTATGAGTGGGAATGGTGAATTTCATTCCTGAATCGTTTCCACAACTAATTGTTATTATCCTACTTTCGAGTAATACAATACATTATAATATTATAAACTAGTAACTGGAATGTTAAACATTAACTAT
Source organism: Pentalonia nigronervosa (assembly GCA_014851325.1). Taxonomy (NCBI): domain Eukaryota; kingdom Metazoa; phylum Arthropoda; class Insecta; order Hemiptera; family Aphididae; genus Pentalonia; species Pentalonia nigronervosa. The sequence goes on along the minus strand of JACXSJ010000822.1, from coordinate 72,172 downwards.
GATATTTTTAAGGATTAAAGATTAAAGTAAATACGTCACAAACATTGATATATTGAAAAGAATACAATATAATTTGTGATGTTTTACTATAATGTATAAAGTAAACCTAATTCTGACTATACAATTTTAGACTCAATTGAAATTGAAATTATTATTATATTGAAACAAAATCTAATTTTCAATTGATCATCTTTGGGAATCTTTTCCCCTAACGTTTTTATCCTTCACTGGCACAGCTATCTCCTTATAAATATACAATAGAGCTAATTTATGTTAGCGTTTTTGGTCTACTAAAAGATGTTTTCAATTTGCAGCATACAAGAATGAAAAAAGCAAATAGTTCCCTAACTACCTAATTAATTTAAGTACTTTTATTTAGGAGTGCATGTTTGAAAAAAAACAGTGATGCTCGTTATTTGTATTTTAATTAATCAAAAATGAGCGAATCATATATTATGCTAGTTATTTTTTAAAGCTATTTTTTATTTCTTCCCAGATTTGAGTTATTTTTAAAAATTAATACTATAATTTTGAAATTTATCAATTATCATAATTATAATACTTAAAAAATTTAAAACTAAGATATCAAACAACTGCTTTGCTGTAATGCATGTGTCATGTTATCTTGCCATTGAGTAGATAACTGTAAACGGATGTGTTAAATTTGAATTCAATGATGAATCATTGTATAATATGAAAAACTATTCTAAACAAAAACGGTCTAACTTTTTGCCAACCAAGGTTATTAAACAATTATTTTAATAATACAATTAAAATTTTAACAAAGTATGTTCTATTTTTTATTTTGATTAATTTTAAAAAGTACTGAGCTTTTTTTACTTTTTACCTTTAAAGTACAAACTTCATTAATCCAATTTTCAACCGGAAACCTCCCTCAAAGATGATGGTCATATAATTTTTTTCTACTAAAAAGTGCCTTTAGCCACAAAAAAAAAAAAAAAAATTAAAAACACATTATTGAAAAAATAAGTACATTTAATCATGTATGATACATATAACGATTTAAAAAAAATGTATATCACAAGCCATAGGAGTGAAAATATCTTCTTCATTTCACTCACTTCTAGATTATATATAAACGCTATACAACGCTGCAGGTATTTATTCGCCAAGCATGTTTACACATTTAGAAGACATGGAGATATACAATATATTTTTATGTGCCGTAAAAAATATATTAAATATAAATATTGGTCTAAGAATTATGACTTTTTGTATTATATTTAGACGATTTTCGGAAACTATGAAATGCTAATAGTATATAAATTAATATTAATTAGTGATTAATATCAGTTTTAAGTCATCACAGCTCCTATATACTCTAAAGTTATTACAACGAACCTAGTTTATCCCTATTATTAACTAAAAGTTTAATGACTCAATCGACTAGTTTGAATATCAATTTAAGCTTATCAAAAATGTCGAGACAAAATTAATCTACTTAATAATTTAAAGTAAAAAAAGTGATGCTGATTTGAATAAGGCATATTTTTTCACCACGGGATACTCCATAAATACTAAAAAAAAATCTAACAATTTGAAATTTGAAATTATGATATTTAATATTTATACTTTGGTATATATATATATATATATATATATATGTTTTAATATTTACAATAATATAAAAAATAATATTGTTAACTATAAATTAGAATATATAGTTAAGCAGTATCCTCCATACATTTCGAGTTCACGCAAACAAATTAAACCACCAACCGTTTTACTAAGTCGAAGATCTATCTTAATAACTTATATAGGCTATAATTATAAATACTATTAATGTGAACCTACATAAATTAAACACACTTTGACTTTTCTGCTGGATAATACTATAATAATTTTCTTACTCAAAACTATTAAGCTATTTTGTCTCTTATAAGGTCTATGTATACTAGGTTATAGATATCGTCACATCAATCACAATAATTTAATTGCGTTTGGCTAGTTATGTGCATTAATCACTATTAAACAATACGAATCAAGTAAAATGTTTAGCTAATCTTAATTAAATAGTCTTAATGATATTTATAATGAGAAATATTAATGCTTTATTAAAATTAATGTATTTATATTTTTACTCGCTCAAATTTCAAAGAGTAAAAACACAAAATATTAAATTTATTTTATTAACATTTATATAACATAATATAAAATTAATATTATATAACATATAAAGTATACGTGTATATAAAAAAAAAAAATCTGTTATAAAAATTGTATTTCTATTACAGTAATAAGTATTTTTCTTGTAACTATAGGATATAAATAATTATGATTTTAGTTTCAAGGTATGATAAACGTATTATAATATTGGTGTACCAATATTATAATATGCCCATATGGCTAAACAATTTTATAAAGATTGTTTTCTTGAAATATTTCCTAAAATTTTTGTAAAATATTTCATTTTTATGAAAATTAAAAAAAATTGTTTGTTATACCTAAAAAATTAGTCATAAACTTATAGCTTGAGAACATTTTTAAAAGTAGGTAAATTGTATCAAATAAAAAATATTCAATTAATAATGTCTAATAGGGACTTATAGTTTAAAAGAGATAATATTGATAAGTGATAACCGATAACATAATACCAATTATACCTAATTTAAAACCATTAACATATTCGTAACTCGTAAACATTGGTCATTCATTATCGATGTTTTCTGGGTGTAATAAATAATAATTTCTAATCATCTATAGGTAATCGAATACGCTTAAAAGAAAAAAATACATTTTTTGTGAAATATTTTAAATTCAGAATCTTAAATATGCCATATAAATTTGCGTAATATGTTTTTTAATTTGTTATATAAAAAATAATTAAGTAAATAGTAAATATTATGTATAATGCCTATAGGTATCTGCTACAGCAATAATTTTATAATGCTATACTTTTAAGTTTTGTGTTTATCATTTAATATTGATAAATACCAAAGAAAATAATTTTTAACTGGTAAACCTCTTTACTGCAAACAGTATATATAATGTAAATATAATTTAAAATATTAAGTACCTACGTAGAATTATACTTTAGGTATATGATTTACAGTATAATACTAATATTTGTCGGGACTTAAAAGTTATAATCCTACTCGGTATATAAATAGAAGACACAAACAATTAAAAAAGTATTAAATATTACGTATAACTTTATTTAACATTTTAATGATATACCTCTATATAAATACAATTTAAAAATGGCTGAAAGTATATAAAACGGATATAAATCATACTTTTTTTGAGATTCGACATTTTTAAACAGTCGTGAACAATATAATTAGATTACAAATATGCATAACATTAGATTTAGATACATTGAATAATGTATAGACGATTAGGACACCACCATTAATACTTTTTGTATATTATACGAACTAATAGTTACAAGACTGCTATTATATTATTGGAGCAGGAGAAAACGGTTAAACATCCTATATTATTATATTGGCGGATTTTTAACGGAGGTTCGAACGCGACCGAAATTGTTGCCACCTCATCTTGTATTTGTACGTTCATGACTGACATGTAAACTTTAAGCTCGGTCCTAGCCTGGATGTCTACGAAACGAACACATATAACGTCGAATTGAATAGAAAAGAACTATCTATATTGTGAAAAAAAAAAACGTTAAGCCCTCCATCGTCTGCGATCTGATTCGTTCTCCGTAAATTACATCAAAACTTCAAACGCTAAATGTAAAAAGATAATACAACAACGAAAGTAATATATTTTTATTATGTTTGAGTTATTCATACTTTATTTATAGTATGTTAGTTTATTTCTAGCAGGGCAAGATTAAGCCGGATAATTTAAAAAAAGCTTGCACATTCATTTTTTCTGTAAAATAAATGCACTCTAAAAACAAAAAGTGTTATAAAGCCTTCCATGGATACATATAATACCCCGATACTATATAAACGGGTAAATGATTTTCCTACAGAACCATTCATTTTAATCTTCAATGAATATTTTACCTTCTATTATAATGTTTCAAAAATATATATGCGTATCATTTCATTATAATTTAACTAAAAATTAATTTAAGTATCATATAATTACAATAAAATATATTACTTTACTTTTAGAAAAAAAAAAACTGTCCTCAATTATTTGTCTTCTAAGAAACTTGCATTTCAGAACTTAAAAAATAGCTCTTGAACATAAAAAATATAAACGTTTATAAGTTATGTATTATAATAAACGTTATTCAACTCTTGCAAGTTATACACACATGTTACGAAATGATTTATCATGCAAAAGAAAAAGGTATGGCTAAAAACCCATTTATGCGCCTATTACCTATATGGTCACATAATATATTTATACTTAAGTAGGTAGTAATAATATAAATATATATAACATATATTATATATAGGTACCTCTACTCTTTACACTATATTTTAGTATAATATTAGTAATAATTCAGACCTGTCCTAAGAACAATATTAGTGATAGCTATTACTAAAATTATTGTTCTCAAGATTATCTACTACCTACTAATAGTCTAATAGCTGTACACAACTCAATTTGTTGGGTCGGTAATTTAAATAGAAATCTCAAAGCTAATATCTCTGATCGGCGTTTATTATAATATATTGAAACGGTTAGGAAGTGTCCGGGGGTATTCGTGCAAAGGTGATATATTTGATTTAATTTCAAATCCTATTGACGATTATCGTTTTGATCGGCTGGAAGGACACGACGCGTATTCTTGTCCTAGTTTTGAAGATTTAAGCCCCTCCGACTCAGAGCAGAAGACGTATAATTGGAGAATATAATTGTATATTGTCCAACAGCCATCAGTCCAATCGCCAATGACCGATAACAAAATATAACATTCAATGCCAGCCAGGAATTGCAGAAAAAAATAAATCAAAGTGTTTTCAATTTTATATTATACTAAGAAACCGTGACCGAAGTATTTGTTCCATTATAATTTTAATTACATTGAGTTTTCCTATAATTCATAGTTTATTATATTTAAATCTTTATAGAGTTTTGGAACCAGGTTATCCTTTTCAATATTCTTGTACCAAAATTTGTATATTTTTTTTTTTATCATTTCGTTGTAATTTACTTTTATATATTTTATATTTTATACTTTATTGAATAAAATATTGTAAAAACTATTTTTTTTCCATATCGTACTATACAATATTATAGTCGAAACCAAAAATAAAAATTATTATTTTATTATTTTCGTATAAAGTAAGGAGAAGTGTCACAAAATATATTACAGCTGATAATAATACCCATAGGAGTTGCCGCGATATGGAATATTTCGTGATTGAATATAATAAGTTCATATTCGCTTCGTGTGGTATCATGAGGTTTTTAATTATATTACCGCACCCATCTAATACATAGATATTAGTTTGGCTTTCTCGTTTTATGATTTAATTTAATTATCATACGAAAAGCTTATCATATTATAAGTTGTCGATGCCAAATAATAATATTTTCAACACGGATTATTATATTTACACATATCTACTGCACTGCCTACAAATATGTAATAGAGTTTAGTTTTTGCGATTGAAAACCTTTACTACAACCAGACGATTTTAAATTGTACAATAAACGTGTATTAACTTTTTAATATAAAAATGTTCATTTCACATTTTCACTTACCTACTTGGAATCTTTCGAACATTGCATAATATTATAAGACATCAAGAGAAAAAAATATAGCTCGCATGCAAACATTATTATACATACAAGACAGCAGTAGTATTCTTTCGTTCAGGAAAAAATAAAAATATATTTTAAGAAAGAAACATATTTTCAACTCTGATAGTTTTCCTTCGAATCATTATTATACATTGTATTTCAAAAGGGTTTATCAATTGCTTTTTCTTTCTTTTTACGGTCAATACATGCCAATTATTGTCTACGACTACTTATTCTGTGGTTTGACAATTCAAATTGGATAACGGATGACGGTTATGAATAAATCATCATTAAGATGGGATAGAAATAATATATGATTTTCCATCCGTAGCATATTATTTTGTTATACCTAAATATGGTTTTATTTATGTTAAATATATGAAATAATTAATTAATTGTTATTTTATTGAATGGATAATAATATATAAGTTTATATTTAAAGAGCAATATCTAATTTATATGGAAATTTCAAAAAGTAATTTCTATGAACGCTTTTCATGATATGGCAGTAGAATAGATAACACTAAGAAGCTTACTTGACATTTAGAAGCTTATCGAGTAAATAAGTTTCAGTTTGTATTACCTAAATGCATAATAAAATAACTATCTACCTATTGTGAGAGATTAATTGATGTGTGAAAGGCAATTATAGAAACTGTTGCGTTTTATATGCATCAGAAGTATTGTTGGGATATTATGCTTTTGGGCTATTATTTAAGACAAAATTGAAAAAAAATAATAATTTCTATTATAATTAATAATTTTTATTGATACAATGTAACAAATTGCTACGAAATACTACAAATTACTTTTGATCGAATAATGATTTATAATGATTCGTTTTTAATAAATAATAAAATATTATACAACAACCATCGCAACCGACCTAAATGTTTCTCGCTTCATTGTAAGAAAAATTGAATTTCTCAAATGACGTCACGTTATTGATTAAAATTCTATTTTATTTTTATTATTATTATTATTTTTATTGAATTTATATCTTTAGTTACGGGGGCCATAAGCTTTTTTATAATTTTGTTATATTTTTCAACTTACTTACATTATATTTATATATTTGTTTTTATAATGATAACATAAAGAAAAATGCAATTTATAAATTAATAAACAAAAAAATAAATATATATATATATATATTTATGAATTATTCAGTTACATACTAATAAATACTAAATACCAAATTTTACAAATACTTATTAAAAAAATGAATTGTTATTCTTCATTTTTATTTGCATTACTAGTATTCAGATGCTGTAGTAATTTGCTTATTATTATTTGTACAATAAGCAGCTAATTCAGTTATAATTTTGCTACTTACTATCCTTATACATTAATATTTAAAACACAACATTTTATTTTGCTTTATAAGCATATTTTTTTAAATTTTTTTCTAATGATTTTTTTGTCTTATATTATTTTTAAATCAAATATTTTGAGTTTTTTTTGTTATTCGTATTTTGTTGTCGTTAAAATATGTTCTATCTTTGATTTGGAATATTTTAAAGGTGTTGTATACTACAGATAGCATTGTATAAATATTTTTTATTTAACAAAATAAAGGAAGTACTTTTAGTAGAAATTAAATTTTTCCAAAGTATTAAGTATTAATAGTACTAAGCATTATGTTTTTAATAGGGCAGAGATCTTTCAGCATTTGCATATTTATTTTGCGCTATCATAAAAAAGGCCAGTTAGATAAAAATTAGATTCCAAATTAGAAATCCAAATCTTTAAATCTATGTTGCTTATTTTTTGCTTTAACTTTACTATGAATTCAAGTCAGTATATTAAAACGATGATTAACTTATATATATATATAGCCAACTATACATATATTAAACACTATAATTTAAAACGAAAAACTAATAACCTTTGTTTTGTTGTTTTTTTCAGTTTAATAAAAAATATATATATATATATATAAGTTACAGTTTCATTTAGACACATTTTTTTTTTTATTATTCGGCAATAGTATACAATTTATTTAAGTTAAGTTATTGTATTTTCTAATTTATTCATTTTAAAAATAATATTTATTAATTAAACCTTAAAAAATGTATATGCATATTTCGGGATTTTAAGTGCATACGTGTTTGCAAAGCTAGTGCTTTTTTAGGCACCACAAGTATATTTATTGTTTTCATATAATTGTGAAACATTGAATATTTTATTTGTTAGACATTTCCGAAGATTAAAATTTCTTATCCCACGCGGTTTCGTGATCTAGTCACGAAATTTTAAGAATTATATACTTTACTTGAGATAACTACCAGCCATCAGGGTAAACTGCATATATATATATATACCGTGAGTCCCAAAAAACAGGGGTCACTTTACTACTCATTACCCTGTAAATATTTTTCAATTCTGTTTACGTGACATTAAACTAGACTAATATATCGTAAATTCTTATGACTCACAATTTTTTTAAATCATGTACCTTGCGCATGCGCAACAAAACTTACATTTTTTTAAATGGTAACTCCTATTTTGAATATCATAGTCGGATGATTCGTCGATTTTTTTCAAGTCATTTTGATGTATCAACTTATATTCTAAATCCAAAATTAGCTAAACTAGAGCTAAGTAAAATTTAGAAAAAAAAAATATTAATTTACCTAATTAAATTTTTTTTGAACTGTACGTACTTATTTTTTTCTTAACAATATGAAACAATCAAAGTTATTTTTATTTAAGTAATCAACTATTTACTGCTTATGAATTATTATCTTATTTTATTATTACACATTATGAAAAATCATATGGTCTTAATTGGCTAAAACCAAAAAGAAGAAAAAGTGTATTTTTATTTCCATCAGAATTATAATTAAGTATCTATTAAAAGAATAATGATCATTGGTGTTTCTAGTTTTGTTATCTACATGTACCTATGAAAATGCCATTTCCTATTTTTATATTAGGTATTATTAGATTTTTTGCGTGATGACTTGTAATTACTCCTTGATGATTTACCTTTAGCTATACGTAAAACATCTATTATCGACAAGACGGGAAACCTGCTCATAATACCTGAATTGTCTAAGAATTTTTGAGAATAAGATTTAGCAAAAAATTTATTGCAACACATCGACCAGTAGAATGACCCACAAGGTCACCTGATCTAACACCGTTAGATTTTTTTTTTGTGCGGACACTTAAAAAATGTTGTGTATGTTGATCCTCCAAACAACATCCAAGATTTAAAAAATAAAATTATATACACACGCGTGTAACCTCTTAAATGAAAACCAAATACTGGCAGCAACTACTCGTAAATGTTTACGTCGATTTGAGGCATGCACTTTACACAACGTAGGGACTTTTGAACAGTTTATTGAATAGTTTATGTTTGTAATTTCTGTAAATTAAATTGTAAATAAAAATGTATAGGTATTATTGTTAAAAAAAATAAAATAGAAATTTAGAATTTAGTTTCCTGAAAATACATGTTTAAACTATGCTTTTTCATAATGTGTAATAATAAAATAAGATAATAATTCATAAGCAGTAAATAGTTAATTACTTAAATAAAAATAACTTTGATTGTTTCATGTTGTTTGAGAAAAAATAAGTACGTACAGTACTTTAATTAGGTAAATTAAAAAGGTAAATTAGGTAAATTAAGTTTTTCTAAATTTTACTTAGCTCTAGTTTAGCCAATTTTGGACTTAGAACACAAGTTGATACATCAAAATGACTTGAAAAAAATTGATGAATCATCAGAGTATGATATTCAAAATAGGGGTTACCATTTAAAAAAAATGTAAGTTTTGTTACGCATGCGCAGGGTACATGATTTAAAAAAATTATGAGTCATAAGAATTTAGGATCCATTAGTCTAGTTTAATGTCACGTGAACAAAATTGAAAAATATTTACAGAGTAATGAGTGGTAAAGTGGCCCCTGTTTTTGGGACACACAGTATATATACATAATATTATTAATGAACTTTAATGGAATTTTTGTAATGCTTTTTTAGGATTTTAAATGCTTTTCACTTTATTTTAAGCAATTATATTATTAATATTTTATAGACATACAATACCCAAACTCTATTTGCGCCAATGTTGATTAAATATTATTGGAAAACATTATATTAAGTATAAAGATTTATGTAGTGTTACTTCGAGCCTCTTACACAATTATTTACTTGATTGAACAACGGAGATTATTCGATGTAATTGATTGATTTTAGTAATTAAATTTAATATATTCGATCAGATAATAATAACGATTTGCAATTCAAACATTCACTTGAATCAATTGTGTTGATAGAAGAATAAACGTGAATCGTTAACAATAAAAAATAATTTTGTAAAATCGTAATCTAAAGTAATCAGTCACAAAGAATATAAATAATATAATATATATACAAGATATTATCACAGATTTGTTGTCAAAATTAAATTTAAAACTTCGCGATAAAATAATATAAAATAATGGTGTATTGTAGGTATTGCACATTTAATTGAATTAATTGTAATCTCACCAACCCACTTTAGTAGGGAATTTATTTTGTATTATTGATGGGAAATATAGTTGAGTTACATCTATCGTATTACCTACAAAAAACGTTGTTTTCAGAGTGAAAAATGTTCGTTTCCTTGTAAATGTTTTAAAGGCATTTCGTAAAAATACGACGTAATATTCAATGTTTAGACATCACGAAGAAAATGAAATTTTAAATCAATTTAAGTCATTTGGTTTCTCTGATCTATAATCTATTCAGGCATAAAACTATAAAAGTCTTTTGATAGGAATTTTAAATTTGATTGACCCTCTCTTGTCTTGTAACCTTTGAAGTTTAGACGTTCTTTTTACCTTTTTGGTTTTTGCGACATAATTTGCATAAGTGTATCTTTGAATTCAAAATTAGGTTCCTTTATAAAGTATTAAAGTATACAAATGAAACGATCTTTTCTGACTGGTAAAGTTATTCTGGTTTATTATAATAGTTTCTAGTTTGATCTAGAAAATGAAAATCTAAATGTATACATAAAAAAATGTGTTACCCACATATTATATTATTTCGATTTACATTATTAGTCATAATTCATTTATTACGTCGTACTACTTATTTATCTGAATAATTTTTTTGTGCTTATATTATTATTTACTATTTGCTCGAATTTATCGAAAAAAATGTTGTTTATTGAATAAATAAATTAATCACAATTTGATTCATAGATCTTTCGATCGTAGACTCAAATTCATATTCAATTTACCAATCATTTTGTGCTTCAATACCAATAGTCACTAATCTCCTTTACTAAATTATACTAATAGCATTAGTACACAGAGTACATATATATATATATATATATACAATATATACTCAATGCTAATATTCACTATATTCGAATGCTTATTAAGTACTGCATAATATAGTATATTGTATTGCATTGCCCTGAAGTTTAAGTACCTAACTAATAAAAAAAAGCTTTGTAATCAAATATCTGTATCAGAAAAAAAAATATGAAATCAGTATTTGTTATATTTTTTTTTTTTTTTTGCATAATATTATAATATTTATACTTTTTGCGAATTCGTGCAGAGGTGTATACAAGGAAGAATTATAATTTTTTTTTTCTTTAAACAATCAACTGTTTCACATTTATTATGTACTTTGGACTTTTTGAATATTATTCTAATTCGATTCTATAGGATAATTCACCAAGAAATCCCCTCCCTCCCTCCCTAACCTTTTAATAATGTTTTAATTCAAATTTTGAGTTTTAGAATTTTTATATATACTGCTTTAACATCTTAATGTCATATTTTTATAAACTTGTATTATTCATGTCATTTAAGAATATTTTATACTATTGTTTTGATACAATCTTATCAGCTTATTTAAATGAGAATCATATTTTTTTACTACGAATTGTTAAGCAAATCAGTATAAACACATTAAAAGTGACTAGGGATGACATCAATTCTTCTTTAATTCCGCGCAGAAACAAACTGATTCCAAAAATATAATGTACACACTTAACTTTTCTTTTCTTTTTTATCACATGAAATTCAAAAGTAGAACTTTATATATCATATTATGTAAAATACTTGCTATACAACATTAATGAAATGAATGTGTTAGAAACGTGAATAATAACCGCAGCAGATGTGACGTATAAAAAAAATAGAATAATAATAAAAAAAATATATTTAAAATTTTTATATAATATATAAATTGAAATTCAAACTATTATTTTCCGAATTATTAAAGTCTGTGAACTGAGGTTTATCCTGATGATGACTAGGTTATGATGATTTGAAAATGATTTGAATTATAGTAATAATTATGAATTATATTTATTTTAATTAATAATTATACCAGTATAATAAATATTAGACTGAATATTACATATATATTTTATATTTATTGTAAAATAATTATAAATGATTTTATTATCTACTGTACATAAAGTTTAATAATTTAGAAACCACTCGTTCGAAAATTCTTTGGATGTATCAACAATTTCATAAAAAATTTTATTGAAAAAAAAAGTTTTTTTTGTCACAGAACACTCCGTAAATTATACAAAAAACCTAAGTCTAGGTATCTACAAATATGATCTTATACTTTAAAAATCCAAAAATTTGGGATTAATTAATCTATTATTAAAAGAAAAAAATTGGGGAGAGCATGCTTGCTGAATCACCCATTATTATGTACGTTTTTGCAGAGTTTGTGACCGGATTTTTGTAATTTAAGGGTGGCATTATAATGTTTAACGTACGAAAATATTGAGTGAGAACATTTTAGAGTACACTCTGTGAGTAGTTTATTTCAGAAACTATGTCATAATTAGGGTTAGCGAGCCTTTTAAACTTTTTTTTTAAACGTCATAGATCTCAAACATTTTCTGAAATAAAATTCAGGCTATTTAGTCATGTGAAAATTAAGTGTACATTCCACATGTTTTATGGAAAGGAACATCTCAGTTTCTATTATAAAAACTGCTCTAATAGTGTCGTTGCATCACTGCAATAACTGCAGCATACAACTTTATTTTTATTACATGAACGGTATTTTTTTCCATCGGGTTTTTTACTGGTAGTTTTAAAAAATGACAATATCTGGGCATAAAAAATATTGTATGTTTGGTTATAAAGACTAATATAACTATTACACCATTTTATACAAATTAACTATAATAAAAGAAAAAGGTATTTTTGAAATGGCATCTAAATACTAATGGGCTTGTAGCTGTCATTGTATCCACCCTTAGATTCGTAATATAATAATTTAGTAGGTACACTATACCAAATCATAAAACGTAATACGTATTTTTTTCCATTGTTTTTAATTGATTTTTATTTATAACTATTTAATAATAATTCCAGAAAAATATATATTATTTTTATTTAATAAACGATCAATTGAAGGAAGATGGGTATGTAATTAAATTATTACATTTATTAACCGTATAAAACCATATTTTGAGTAATAAAATCAGAGAAAATATAAATAAAAATTAAAATATTTTTATTGTATAACAAAATGTAATTATGTTCTGTGCATTCATCAAATTATGTGCAAGTACACTTTTATTGTATACACGATTTTGACTTATATACGGTCAATAAAAACACAAGTATAAACTTGTATGTTTTACATAAAATGTAATTGACCAGTAGTCATAATTATTACTTGATTCGGTCATTGGACTGGATGAAAACTAAAAGGAGTTTTCACAATAGTTGAGAAAGTAATAATATTTTATAAGTCGTACGAATAAAATTGAATATTTTATAAATATTTTAATATTCAAATATTATAATAACGTCCAAACAATAATTCTCGTCATAAAATTGCCAGCTCTAGTTTAAAATTTGTCATTCGCATCATTTTTTGTTCAATTGTATTAGTAAAACATTTTTTTTATACGTATTTTGATAAACATATAACCTTTTGTTAATGTTATCGTTCACCTGCTATTACCCATAATAAGCCAATAAATTCTAATTAATCATGTCAAACCGCACTTTGGGAGGAACTGACCATTTCCGCACGTCGTCGATCGACGATTAATTCGTAGGTACACATGCGCACATGTTTGGCGTCAAAGTCTCTTTTCGTGAGTTATCATCATCAAAGCGATGTAAAAATATCGTTTCGATGATGTTACTGCTACAATATTATAATAATATTGTTTTGTGGCAGACCGTGCGTACACAATTAATAATAAAGAGATCTGATTATTACTTAAATATATACGCAAAAATAAATTTTAACATTATGATCTCCAATTTATTATTTAAGCCCGAGACGTATTTAAAACACGTGTTTACATTATATAAATCATAATACATGTTATAATCATTATTATGAGTATAAAACAGCCGCGGATGTTGCTCAGTGAGCGATGTCGGCTTGATAATAACCCGCCGCTGGGTGGGTCGTCTGGCAAGGGAATAATAATATATAGGAGCTGAGGGGATGATTCGTTACCGTTGAAATATTAAGGTTTCGATTTGTTCAACGTGGCTGAATAGAAATTGAACACTAAGTGCATGCAACAGCCGTCGTACGTTATTAACCCGTAAATGTGTTCGTTCGCACGCGTATAACATATTATATAGGTGCATTAACATTATAATGCATTATATTGTGCTTATTAATTAGCTTCTCGGTGCACAGGGTGTTTCGGGGTTTTTCGCAAAAACATTACTAGTGGAATCGAAAATCTATTATATGAGTTTTAATAATTTATAATATTTTGAACGGAGACGAAAAGTGTCTAGAAATGTTGGTCATGTAGGTCAATTTTATAGTGTGTGTTTTGTGACTAATTTATATATTAGAATGGGGTGTAACGAATGTTGCAATGTTTCCCTGTTATATAATAATATTCAGTTTATGACATATAAGACTAAATAAAAAAATCAATAAATATTTTTTAGGAATTGAAATAGAAAAATGTTTTATGTTTTTTTATTGTAATCTTTTTAGTTTTTATTTAACAGCAAAATGGATACCAGATGATAATCAAAGTAATGTTTTATCTTTCGTTTTTATGACAAACTGATTCTAAAATCACTTTTTCAATTTGTTTGCGAACGTCATAATCATATTATCCACGTCAATGAAGCCTTGTTGATATTGTACAATAGATGTGAAATAAAATAATAAATCATCTCCGAGTGTAACGTTTCCATCGAATAACTATTCAAAAATTGAAACATTTTCTGTTACAGATAAAAATTATTATAAAAAAATCTACAACAAATAAAACAACCAGAGAAATCTAATAGTTTCTACATTAGCCAGTGAATCCATTCCAGGAAAACTCACCCTACCATCACCATACGTAATCAAATGACTGTACTGGTGTCGGAATCTCTTGAATTCTGACATTTAAAAAAAAAATCCTCTTAAAAGTTCGAGAGTTCACAGACTGATATGTTCCTTCCCAAGTGTAATCACATTTTTTTATCAGTAACGTATTAAACAATTTAAACAATTTTTCTAAAAAATGATATTAAATAAAATATAAATAAAATAAAATATAGTTATTTTTCATTTACTTTTATTTTTGTTTTCCATGTTCTGGCTCCCTAGATTTTAAAGTTCATAAAATTGGCCCTCTAGTAACTTTGAGAGATTGATTAACGTTCTTCGTTTTAAGAATCATATCTCGTCTGCACTGAAACATCATTTTTATCTTTAAAATCCATGTATTAATCACATTTTTATAATATAATATATATTGTCACTGTGGGATTAGTACTCGAGACCACTTTTAATGAGAGGGACCTCCTTGACCACACGCAACGTTTCCCACTCGTCGCCGACACCGTCCTACGTGTTCTCACGTAATCTCTGCATTCGAGTTCATTCTGTAGTTTCATCAAATGGCACGTATAGATCTATTATAGAATTAGAATGTGATGGATTGTGGATCTCAGTGCGCATAATTAAAATTACAGAAATTCTCGTGTTGTTAAGATGGTAGTGATCATTTTTAATATGTCTGCAACACTGGTCACTGACGTTTGTAAAATGTAGTATTATTTTTTAAATAATTGCCAAGTGGAAAGACAAATTCGAAACTTGAAATGAGACAAATTGAAAAAAAAATCACAGTTGAGCAATTTTCTTAAGACCTTTTTATTTTTGCACTATGATATTTTTCTTTCGTTACTTTGAACTCGAACAATTATATCACATACGATAATATGACTTGTATCGATTAATCGTAGGTAAAAGATCTTTCCAATTTGTATAATACGTAACCGTATAGGTACGTAAACGTAACGTACCTAATTTAAGTATAGATAATAGTTACGTTAGTAAAGTTGTAGCTGTGACGTTGCATTCTGTTACGCCTATTGAATTGTTTTTCTTTTTAAATAATAAATTTAATTTATTTTTTTTTTTGTTCGTATGCAATCTCATATTATTTATTATTCTTAACTTATTCACGATTAAACACCGATTTGAGAAAGAAAACCCCAGCGAAGGCGTTCTGCTGTATATAGGTTTCGAGTATACCAGCTCGTCATTGAGTAGGTCACAGTTGCAGTAAAATATGTTTGTACCCATATAATATACTTATGTATTATGAGTTTGTGTTCTATTCGAATTCAATAATTAATCAATGATCAAAAATTAAAAATCAATTAATCAAAAATCTGAAATTTAGGGGGGGCATGAATTTTTTTCAGAAAAAATACTTTATTATAATTTTAATAAAAAATAGATTATAGATAACTTTATAGATAAGATTTAACAACAATAATGACAATTATATTTTTAATATATTTAATTTAAGAAGTATGAACTATAGTTTATATGAATAGGTGAATACATGATATATAAATTTCCGAAAGGAGGAGCCGAGCCTCTCTCCTCTCTGGATCTGTGCATGGTCAACATCGCATTTAGAGGTGACTGGGAGTGCTGTGGTCATCTAATCAAGAAATCAAAGTGCTGAGAACCAAAGCAACGTCACCAAATAAATTTGCAAGTTCGTGAGAATAACTATGATCGCGTACTTACGTCATCGCGTGCAGATGTAGACATATAACGTTTTCGATCTTATTATTACAAAATTGTCGATGTCGTCACGGGAAAAACGTGAACCAAAGTGTCAGTTTGAATATAAATATACCTATTTAAAAATAAAATATTCGTCCCGATATGATGTTGGCTACGGTCGGACCGGCCTGATCCACGATAAAAGAATCGCTGAATGTAAATATATGTTCGCAGGACTTTTAAATGCGTACAGGACGTTATTATATTAAATCGAAGCGCACTGCGCCCTTTTCATTCTTTTTTTTTTTCCCTCCCGTTAATCGTATCTATGTTTGTACAGTAGGTATACACGGCAAGCATTGTATACTGCACGGGTATTATAATACCATGCGTTAAGGTTTAATGCGCCAAGCCGTTCAGAGGCAGAGACCCCCTTTAGCGCACCATGTGTGCGGGACTCGCGACGGTCGAGATTAAATATTGACTGGTGCGCGGTTTCGTTTAAGAAAAACATCCATACATTTATATGAGTTGCAGCCTATCTGCGCGCGCGGGCCTCGTAAATTGGATTTAAATATTCACCTGCGGTCCCGACTGTTATAATACTGTTATATACAGGGTGGAGATTTTTACCGAGCACCCTCTCATCCTTTCCCCCCCTTTTTTTACAATAATGCAGTTATGCAAAATGTGATTTTGGAGTTTTTAAACAATAAGACCACCGGACATTTTTCGAATTCTTGTGATTTTTTGTGTTATTTACTTAAGGAGTGTCGTGTAGAGAAGCAAACTTCTATTTTTTTTTTATGAGTACCATCTTTTTCTACTGTAAGTAATATTTGACAGATAATTTTTTGAACATTTTAACGTACCAAAATCAGAATTCGAAGAGTAGATTTTGAGTTACTTGACTATGTGTACTGATAATAATGAGTCCATGATAACAAGTTTGAAAGATAAGGGGCTAGGGTGATTTTAAAACCGTATAGTGATTAATATTACTTGATTAATCTATCAACATTAATAATTTGGAAAAATAATCCTAGTATAATAAATACTAGATTTAACATTAGGTCTACTTTAAACTTTTTTACAACAATTTAACCATTTTTAAGGGCTATAATCCTTGGTATAAACATTTTAGTATTGAGAAACTTCTCGTTCAAAATTTTTACGAGGTACATCAACATTTTTTAAAAAAAATATTTAATAAATAATTTACAGTAAAAAATGAGTTCTTATTTATAAACCAAAAGTTTGTATCATAACAGGACACTTTTTAAGTTGTACAAAAATTCTCAACAATTTGAATAAAATAGTCTTTAGGGTATTTTTATTGATTCAAAAAATCACACTTTAAATAATTCCATTATTAAATTCAAAAATGAATTTGAGCATGCTTGGTAAATCACCATATGTTTGTAAATATATTAAATATAATATGTAATTTATTATTATGATATTGTGGATATTATAAAACCAGTATTTTTTATATATAGGCATCTATAATGGATAGTGTTGTGAGTTCAATGGGTTCAATGCAACAACGGCATGTCAAATATTCAAAAGCGGAGATCCTTAGAGGAAATTATTAGGGGGGGGGGGGGGGGTAATTATTTGATGGTATAAGATCAAAGCTCCAGCACCTTCTAACAATTGTCTTTTAATGCAAATATTTTTAATAGAAACACTTCATACTTACCTCCTAGTAATTTATTCGAAATATCATAAAATATATTTTATATTATCGAGTATAATAATATTACAACATAATACACTTACTAATTTAATGTAACATTTATTTATTTACTGAAAAGTTTATTATTTTATCAGTAGACTAGTTTCTCCGATTTGCTCCAACAGTTTACTAGACATTTATGTTTGGTAATATACTTTTGAGATTGAAGTGGCGATATCGCTTTGTAGGGTAACTCAGATCAGTAATGTATATAGAAATAATTTTCTGAGTGGGCTACAATAAATAGCAACTATAGCAAGTGATCTAGTATCCAGAGTGTTAATAAATACCGCACGTTTTCATATGATTTAAGTTGACTATAATAGCTGCCCATTAGCCCCCCTCTATAGGCAGATTTGGCTAAACCACCGCTCCTAAATATCCTATAAGCCCCCCTCTAAAACAAATGGCTTTTTAATTGTGTGGGATCGAAGCCCTTCCGCATACATTGATATTAAAAATGTTAGCCCCCTCCCCTAAAATTTTAATGGATTTTCACCTATGCTATGCCCCTCTCCCTCATTATATGCGCCACTATCTCAAATATTTCTCGGTTTGTATTGTTAACCTTGTTAATTTTGTATTTTACATAACAGTTATTAAATACAAAATATCTAACTGCATATAGTATTATAACATTCTGTAGTGGTCTCGTGTTCGATGCCATTACTATATAAAATTATAATATACCAGGAGTCCAAAGTTTGCCGAATTGATAATGCACATAATACTATATATTATTATCTACTACCAAAACGAACCCAAGAAATACAACAACAAAGAAAAAATAAATAATAATAATAACAACAATAATTTAGGACTGAAAGAGTTAATGGTAAATAAAAACAGTCTAGGCAATGATTTATGAACCTGCATTTATTTTGATTTTCGTTGCGATAAAGCCGTTGGAAATTCTTTGGCCGCCATATAATATAATATTATCGCAATGAAATATGTACAAGTCATTAAATCTTTATTACACCAAGTAGGTACCTATTGGAAAACATAATAAAACAATATTAAGTACCTAGTTTTCGGTCACCCATAGGATCCGCCCTTGTAACTACGCGAACCATTTTAAAGGAATGTCAGAGAGCAAGACTGGAAATAAATAAGCGACTCTTTTCGTATACAACTGCGTAAATAATTTTAGTCTGCTGTGGTCAAAAACTATATTTGTACGACTGATTTTGGTTTCGTATGGCCATTGATTAAAGAACAATTTAGAGACAGACGTCACGCCGCCGCACAGACAAGACACGACTATATATAATAATAATTCGTCGGAGGGGTTGGATTTTTCGGCATTGAAGAAAAAACGTAAAAAGTTATTCGTTAATGCAAAGGACAAATAACTTTTTCTGTTTTTCTGCGAATCATTTTTTTTTTTTTAACTCTTCGACCGAAACCCAAAAGTGTATTTTTCCGTTTCATAACTGTTCTCATAGTCGTAATAATGAATAGTAATTAGCACGGTGGGTCGACTACGGTGGAACGGGTAGACACGATTTCGACAAGTCGTCCTCCCTCGCAATCGAGTTAACTCCGCTACCGATGCACAATAACTGCGATGTTACTGCCATCGTTTCACTGATTATTTGCATTATATATATTTTAATTTGCCTCTGCAGTATGTATACAGACACGGGTTTATTTTTGTTTGCCTTTACCCTTTCGAATTATCGCAGTTTTGAAGACCGAATTGCTACTAACTGCTCCGTCACCGGACCAGACCGCGATAATCTAAACATCATATAATATTATAATGTACGTGCATTGTGCACAACGCGCCCCACGGTCTACGAGGAGACGTCTCCCACGCCAAACATTATACTGTTTTAATATATTTATTATGCACAGTGTCGAAATTTCACCGCCGTACACTCCGTCGTAGACAGGTATCTACCTCCCATGCCGTTCGCTGAATTTAATAATATAATAATGTCATCCTACAGTAATATCTAGATATACTACTGTTACAGCGTCCCGGTATCTCCAGGTACAGCAGTTACGTTTGCGGCTTAAAATCCGACCGTTGATTTCGTTACATAATATACCTACGCTTGAACAATATTCCATATAATTATGGCACGTATGGTAACGAAATCAGAAAATCAAAGTACACATCGTTTGACTGCAACGTGTGTCCAACATATTGTTAAACAATTATAAACACGCTGCAACAGGTGATATGCGACCCAGCTGGCCAGTGAATATTAATAATTTGCGCCAAAATAAAAATGTTTAATTCACACTACCGCGAGTATGCGAAAATATTGTGTTTATAGTTTGCACCGCAATGGAGGTATGTAATATTTCGCACCATTATAGATTATTAAATATCGAATATAGTGTTTGTAATTTGCAACAAAACGAGTATCTATGTGTTTGTCGATTGTCAAGTTTTCGATTATTTTGTTGGTACGCTCGTCGACATCGAAACACAACGGACTCGAATGACGATAATAATTTCTCGGGATTTCGAACTACCTATATTCCTTATCTGGTAATCATTACAAATTTTGTCATCCAATCCGTCATAATCACGTTATTATACAGTAGGTACTACATTTATTATTTTTTGACAATAATAAAACATTTATTATATTATCGTTATTATTTATTATAATATGATATTTTATATGTTTTTTATTATATAATATGTTTTACATCTTTAAGCCAATACTAACGTATCCTTGAACGATGTGAATAAGTTAGTGAAATAACCACTCAGAATCCAAAACGAAATATTCTGTGTTATTAGATTCTCATACTCAGTATCTTATACTTTACTATCCAATCATATACGTAGGTACTATCAAAAAAAAAAAAAAAAAAAAATCGATTAGGATATTGGTGAAAATTGCAATTCAATTTTTTTTTACTACCATAAATGGTGCAAATTATAAACGCATTTCAAAATCGTCGGTAAAAATTATACTTGTTTTATTTATTTTTGGTCAATGTTGATACAATTTGACTACAACCCTTGTGATTGCTGCCCTCGCTGTTGTATTATGATATTATTAAACTAATATAAAAAACGATCCGAGTACAATCAATTATATCGTTAACAAAGATGACAATAATATAATGACGGTATGAAAATTAATCCGTTCTATAATGATAGATGGCAATTAATAAAGGTCAAAATTAGTGTAAAACGTATTACACCCATTTAGACGTCATTATTATTATGAGCGTTTTTGATGTGTTCTTTCAACGGGTCATTATTATCGCATGACCAGCAAATTATGATGTTGTAGAAGCAGAGTTTTTAAAACTCATTAACGATACACGAGACATAGTACAAGCAAAAAATAAAGAAATATCGTAGAACAAAAAAATAAAACATTTGTTCTGAAACCAAAATGTTTTTTCTGAAAAAGTAACTATATTGATCCAATAATATGTAACTATAAATTAATAAAAAATGTTTGGCTCTATATAGTTTGATATTATGCACAAATTGAATGAAATTCGCTGTTAATTGTATTAAATAATTATTTGTTCATTATTCGAGTGTAGTATTTTTCTACTAACTATACATTTTAATTAATTACTGATGCGCGAACAGAATCACGCATGATTGCTAACCATGAATTCCACTTCGATACACAAATAAAATACATTTCAAGACAAAAATAACGAAAATATTTTCACTTTTTATTCAATAATACGGTATGCGTGTATATTGTATCGAAAATTATTTCCAGAATATTGAAGAGACTTGAACAGCTCTTTGAGAATTTTTTTTGGGGGAGTATTGAGTTTCTTGATTTAATTATCCTAATAATATCAACTTAATAAATATCATTATAAACTGTAAATATATTTTACGCTTTCGTCATTGTATATGATATTGCACCGCGGTTCGGTAGTATTAAATTATTAAATTAATAAACACCTTGCGAGAAAATTAATTTTTTTCTGCTTTCGTAGTTTTGACCAAGATGAAGCTGTTTGCAGATTTAATTAAATTTTATTTTTTGTCTGTTCCCCAGTATTTTGGGATGAGCCAAAAGAATATTATACAGTTTACTTACTTTATTTCCCAGTAGACTTTTATGAACCATAAACAAACCGTTCGAAAGTTAAATGAACTGAGATGCAAAAAATATAAATGAAATGTAAATATATTATTATATTAAAATATATGAAATATACGCTTGGAAATTAAAAAAAATCTTTTTATAAGTAAAACAATCGAAACTTTACGGACATACTTAATTACATATACTTACTATGTAATTGTCGGTAGTCTAAAGATACACCTAATCAATAACAAGTATTATATTTTTATTTAAAAAATTAACAATATGCTCAATCACTAATCCACCACCATTCAAAAAACACGTAATAAATATACTACTCATTTATGTAATAGGTACATAGTAGAAGCATTAAAAAAATAGTTGAAGTTTTAGGTAATCAATTTAAAATAATATAAATATTATAATAATTTTTGGATCAAGTCAGGTAAGGCTGCACTGATCTGGGTGTGCCATCAAAGTCTATAAAATACTTTTAAAATTATACATTAAATTTCAAAATTATTATATTAATGCATTTAAAAAACGGTTCTGTTTGAAGATCAGCTTAGCTTACTTAATACTGTTATCATATAGTAAACTACAATGTTACTACATTATATATATATATATAGTGTACACTGTACAAGTTTAATATCGCCTTTCAAACTTTAAGAGCTGCTGTATCAGAATATGATATTATGATCAATTTTTAATTAAAATTAACATCGTCTAGATTTAAAAGCTTATAACATATAGAAAATGGATAAAAACAATAAAAGTAGATACATTTTTTAAAATCAAAGTCAAGTTCAGAAATGTGTTTATAACTTTGAAGTAATAATTTTTTGAATGATTACAAAGCAAAACAAAAATAATGTATTTATAATTAATTATCATAATACTTCTTAAACATTTTTCTTAAATGTTACCATAAAATATAACAATATCTATCTTAACAAAATCTTCATCCGTGTTTGAAAACAATTTTATTGAAATAGTTATATGTTATCTTATAAAATTACAATAATTTGGGTGGAGTTCCGAATGATGAATGTCAGTTTGTATAAATTAGGTTTTACAGTCATTTTAGGAAATTTAATTTATTAAGATGATGACATTAAAAATTATGTCCTAAATTCAAGGTTTAGTTAATGTTGTATCTTTTTTTATTTTGTTAGTTTTTAAACAAAACTATATCATACCCTCTTACTAAAATTAGAAAATTGTAAAAATAAATATGCATTAATTTTTTATTTCATTTACAGTAAAATAAAGTGTTTTTGGCAAAGCCAAATGATTAATTAACTAATACCAACTTATATTATGAAAAATGGCCTCTGACATTTAAGCCCGAATCTTAATGATTCGAAACTTTTTTACGTCAAAAATATTAAAACTGATTGACGGCCACAAGTTAAATAGTGGATTTTTTAGCTTAGTATTTGTACGATAATTAGTTTTACACGGATCGCGATGCCGAGAAATGTAGTGCCCAGTTACCAACGTTAATCATCAGAAAATCTAACAAATTTGTTCAAACATTTTTTTTCAACCAAAATTCGTGCACTCCTATCGATTTTTTAAAAATCGTTTAAATTATAGACAAATTTATTGCATTGTTCATTGTGCTAGAACCGCACTGAGCTTTATCTATGGTATATGTATATACCATGGTAAACTTACTATATAATATATTTTCTATAATAAAGTCTTATAGGTTCAGAGTGAATAAATATATATATATATATATATAGGTATTGGTTTTGCGATGATATTTTTTTTTTCTGTAAACACTCATTGGAATAGTGAAATAACTACAAAAATGTCATGTTTTCCTATACATTTCTATATAGTCGATATTTTAAAAGGTAATTTAGAGGTAATTTAAAATTGTTCCCTTTCATCAATAGTTCTCTTGATCAATGTTATAATATCTGATATTGTCGAAAACTTTTGAAGAAATATGAACAACCGTGGTTTTATCTAAAATCTATGATATTTTTATTTTAAGTTAAAATACGATTGTTTTAAGATTCATTAATTAAATATGACAACACAATTAATGATGTCAAGCAGTGCATTGTATATTTTAATATGTCAAAAGAAGAAATATCTAATCAAATTAACTTGTGTATAATTTGGTTCATAAGTTATATACTATTATATATACTGATGCAAATATTTACAGCAATGAAATATTTTAAAAAATTATAATTTGCAAACTTTTTACTTGGCCTTTACAGTAAATATTTAACAATAGTCTTAACAAAATATTATAAGTTTATAGTTTTATAAAATATTTATATCTCATGGTTTAATTAAAATGTTTATAGATACACAAATTCACTATAATTTTCTATATATTTGTATTTTAATCGTTTGAACTTTGAGTCTGATAAAAAAACTGTTGTAATTTTCCAGCTCCCAGTATAGTTTTATTAAATAGGTATAGGTATCTACCTAGATGACCTGGATGGCCTGGAGATCGTCTTAAAAACAATACAGTTTATGAAAATGTTCAATATAGTTAATAAAACAAAATAGGTATCGTTTAAATGTAACCAATAATACATATAACATTATTATATTATCATTATTAGGGTGCTATTAGCCCTGTGCGCATTCATCAAATACCAATTCTCGATTATTAATGCTCATGTATTGATATTTTTTTCATGAATTATATCGTGTGTCCGAAGTGCATTATGTATAATTCGTTGGAAAAAAACCGTAAAGAACAATTCTCAGAGTTTTAAAAACGTACGCCAATATCATGTTTTTGATCAATTTTCGATTTCGAATATTATTCATAGACAAGAACTAAGGGTTTTAAAACATTGAGTTAAGAAGACACTATAATGGCCATAAGACTGCAGTAAAATATACAATATATTATTATGATGGTTTGTGACGCGATCGCAGACAGACGCATATTGTAATTAATCTATGTTGTAGAATAATTAGGTAGCTTTTTAGAGTATTATAATGACGAAAAAGCGTGTTTTAAGTATAGTTCAAATATCATGATAAATATTAGTTTAAATATTAATATTAGTCTCCTACGCATAGAAATTATAATTTCATATTCATTAATTTAAAACAGAATACTTGAGCATTTTTTTTTTCATACCATAAAGTCGTTTTTGGTAACGTATTTTACTTTTGCACGAATAATTTTGCCGTTTATACTTGTAAAATAACGATTCGAAATAATAATATGTGATATGGAAAATCGTCTATCATCGCGGTCGACGATTCGAAATAAACGAAACATCCTTTGAGGCTAGTATAATTTTCATAAAATATTATGACGATGACTGAGCAAACTCGTTGATGGTAATAGATGTATAGGCAATAATAATAATGATGATAATAATAATAATAATAATACAGAGACGATAAGTCTGTTCTAACACTAAGGTGTATATACCTGAAGCGGATTTGTGGTGTACTGGGAAAATCGAATTGATGGGATTTCAAAAGATTCCGTACTGCAGTTCTGTCACAATTGATGTTCGGTTATATTGTCTGCAGCGTAGAACTATTAGTCCCGAGTCAATTATTATAGACATTCCGCCTGTATAATAATATCCTATGATATTAACAGACTAATTGTGCGTGTGCCTATGTATTTTTTCTAGAAAACAACTCCATAAGGATTTTATCTGAATTTCGTACTTTCTTCGATAAAGGTCTTAACTCCCAGAAAATGGAAGAAAACTCGGTCACATTGATAATTGTTATTATTTTCATTTTTTTTTTTTTTTTTTGAAACACGCCGCTCCGTTTTCAAAAAAAAAAAATAATAATAATAATAACAAAAAAAATCAATAGAATTGTTTTGTTAATTAATTACCATAGCATAGAAGTATATTGTTGAACAAACAATATTATTTATTTTTTTTTATAAAAATAATTATTTTCTCAATTAAATCCTATTAAAATAAAATATGTATTAAATTAAAAATTTTAACATTAAAAAACAAATGTGAAAGAAACTGAACCCGAGCTAAGCTTAGTCATTCAGTACTAATATGACAATATTGCGAACGATATTGATCGGGAGAAATTCCGAGATGAGAGCAATAATCAAAATATTTTAATACATGTACGCGTTTTTCTTATATCATACTCACCTCTATCGGCACTAAGTCGGCTCTAATCGGCATTCTATTCCGTATCGGATGTTGTATTGAGTTTAATAATTTTCGTTATTTCCTAGAAATAAATTATTTTAGGCGTTTATAAATTCCAAATAATAATAATAATAATATTAATGTGAACGATATCAATTGGGAGAGATTCAGAGATGAGAGCAATTGAAATATTTTGACACATTTTCTCGTATTTCTTATATTATATTCGCCTTGTTTGGACACTACAATGTCTATATTGGACGTTGAGTTGAGTTTAATAATTTTTCGTTATCCATAACAATAAGTTATTAAACGAGTATTATACGCACGTAAAACCAATATTATATACCTGCTACGATAAAATATTATGTAGGAAGGTATTGAGTTTCGGCCGATGTGTTTACTTCATATTTTTGTCTTCTTCGAAAAGTTTGATTTCCTTGAGACAACAAAAACGACGAGCAACAAAATTAAATGCACACTTTTTTGCAAAATATTATGCTAAGTGAAATCGGCGGTCTTGAAAATTATTATTCAAATAATATGCTAAACACGATGTTGGACAAAAATAGTTTTACAAAAAATTATTATACGTAGTCCCGGTTTCGCGAAATTTAATTTAAACAGCCAATTTATGATAATTATATTACGTAGCTATTACCGGGCACCCCGATTTTTCCAACTTTCACAATACATTTGTTCAAGCTTAAATTTTTGGAATTTCAACAGTATTCTAAAATACTTCGATTTGTTATACTACAAAGGAATGTTCTAGTGATACCAAACTTATTTTTTTCACGTGAGAACTATTCTTTTTTTCAGTAAATATTTAAGATTTTTTTTTAAATATTGATGGGTCCAAATCGAAATTCTAACGAGTAGTTTTCGAGTATTTAACTTGTTTTACTAATAATAATAGGTTGGGAAGATATATGGGGCCTATAATAATTTTAAAATGTTGTATTAATCTATACTTAAACATTTTGAAAACAGAAAAATTGTCTAAATAATGAAAAGACTAAACCCAATTTTCCATATATTTTTTATTTGTATAAAACCGTTTTTAAGGATTATTAGCCAAATACATTTCTATAATCAATCAGAAACTACTCGTGTATGTTTTTATTTAGAAACATCGACATTTTCAAAAAAAATCATTTTATGCTCAACTATTTACAATAAAAAACATTGGTATTCAATTAATAAAAATAAGTTGGTATCGCCACAGGATATTACTTGATTTGTAAAAAAATCTAAGTTTTTTTT
Organism: Pentalonia nigronervosa; assembly: GCA_014851325.1. NCBI lineage: Eukaryota > Metazoa > Arthropoda > Insecta > Hemiptera > Aphididae > Pentalonia > Pentalonia nigronervosa. Next base: position 44,302 of record JACXSJ010000822.1, on the reverse strand, counting down.
TAAATATGAAATCTTTATATTATTAACTTCAAAATTCCAAAAATCAGAATTTGAATAAATTAATTACTTGAGGGGAAAAACGTGGATGAGCATACATTTTTAATCACTCTGTATATATAGACACCTCGCCTTGTTCACATGAAAACAATAGCAAAAAGCATTCAAATTTTGGTCCTATCTTCAAGTAATTCTCTAATATATTCTATGAGGACTGCAGAAAAACAAAATTCATAAAATATTATTGTATTATTGTGGTAGTAAAATATAATATTTAAATTGGTTTAATTATAACATTAGGTACACTGCAAGGCGCACGCTCCGTATTTAATTAGATTAAGACACGTCGAAGCAGTAAAATTATTATCACATGTACGTGCGTAAATTTATTTTGGATAACAATAAATTGCTGACGACTACAGTGCGACTTTCAAACCACACCAAGTCTAGTTTTCTGCGCGGCCCTTAAATTTATGCGTTTCAGTCTGAACGAGTCAAACAGAGGTTTTACCTAATCTAAACCGAATTACAATACGGCAGTATTGAATTTAACTGGACTAGACCAGAGAAGTTTCATTTTTATAATTATAAGTTTTAACTGGATCTGTACTATTTTTGGGCACTAAACCAGACCGTACCTATTTTTTCCTACCTCACAACTAAGAACTAGCTAACTGAATTGTATCAAATACCTTTGTAAAATTTACTTTAAGCCATCGTGCCTAAATTAGGTATTGAATGCTTCTAAAATACCCAAGTATAAGTATAATATTGTTTAAAAAAGTTGTGAAAATAAATATTAAAATTTTTATTTATATTAAAATACTTTTACTCCTTTACTCATATATCATAATACTTGTCAAATTGAGACTAGGACTATATTATATTATTAATCATACGAATATCTAAAAGATAAATAAAATAAATGAAAAAATGAAGAAATAATAATTATCTTTTACATACTTTGGAAATCAGATCGTTAACCGAAGCTGCGTATATAGCATAAACTAACTACAAAACACAAAATATACAATAACACGTTTTGATTTAAATGATACTGCTGGCGCCAGTCCGTTAATAAAATTATCTACGACTGATAATAAAAGAGGATTTAGTCTGCATCCACGCGAGCACATAATAATACTTTTACTATTCAATATCATATAGTATAGGCACCTTATATAACTAACATCTAACTGATTGGTTTTTAAATTTCCTAATTTTTCTAGTACAGTACCTATGATAAATATTTGGCGGTGAAAACATTATTTGTTGTTGAATATGAAATTTTCTTTTTTTCACGCTTTTCATTAGAACAAAAACATGGTTAGGAAATGTTTTTAATTTAAATTGTTATAAGTACCTATACTAATTTAGTTTTAAAGATTTCTTGGACAATAATTATCTTTATACAATTACATTTTTTTCCATGGATAAATAGCTACGCGTGTTGCTCATTTGGAATAACATTGTTTTGTACAATCATTATACAATAGATAAAATATATTTGTTTTTGATTTCCTTCGATTTGTTTGGCACTTATACTGCTTCTAAGGAACGATTTCCGTTTCTGTCAAATAAAAGTTTTGAAACCAATGGTTTTAATTTTTAAGCAATGTATAAAGTTGTATGTGTAACATAAAGTAAAGTTTTATGTAATAGCAATGATATTAAAAGTAAATACTCTTGACGACTATATAACAGTAAGTACATAGACGGCGATAATCAATAATCGATATTTTGAAATATTTAATTATTATGGATACCTATATAGATACACCTATATGATTTTTTTAAAAACTATAATTGCATATTGTATTCATTGCCTTTGGTATTATTATGACTTTTATCATAATTATGTATTTGTTTGTGATATTTTGAAATATTTAAATATAATGGATAATATGCAATGTTATGCAATTATATAATGATTAGAACATTTCCTTATTTTACAACGATATGTTCTAAAAGGTAGCTCTGTGTAGTTATTAGATACCTAAGTATTTTAAGTGTTATTGATTTGTTCAAATGATATTTATTTTTACTTGACATATTAGTGACATATTATTCAACTTTTTAGAATATTTTTCAAGGTGTTTAGAACATTTTTCACAATTTATTTTTTTTATTTAATAAAGTAGCCAACTTCAATTGTTGTATAAATTATTGAAATCATAAAAATGTAAATATTGGCCAAGGTGGTCAAATTGTGTTGATCGAGTACATTATAAGCATGCACCACCGTTTTCATATCAACATATATCTAAAGTAGTGATATCAATGTATTTCTGTATAATATCATTAGTATAAATATGAAGTTTTCTGAAGAAAAAAATCATCATTGTACAACACGCTTCCATTATATTACTATTTAAACTGTAAGCATTTTAAATGTTTAAACATTTTTTTATGGTATTTTTCGCGATTTTCAACTCATTAAAGTCACAGTCCTAATGATACGAGTGTATACGTTGCGTGATTATATAGGTAGGTACTTACTGACGAACAGAACGGTGCCACACGCTGTAGTATTATATTATTCGAAAATATTATTTTATTAATACCGGCAGTGTTCCTCGTCTAAACTACACAATGATAACAATAATAATATTCATTAATACGGTGAAATATTTGCAGCGGTGGTTTTGCCCGTAGGCCGTGGATAGTTTTAACGGTGGCCTCCTATCATAACCCCCCCTCCCCCCCCCCAAGTAAACCTGCCCTGCTGTTATAGCTAGCTCGTACCCGGCATAATGACGTTTGTACACGAATTCGAATGAAATCCGTATTAATTAACACAGGTTTTATGTGCACCACCCAGTCATTAAAACTCATTTCGCACGATCCACCGACCACTCTTAATGTTGATACGTATATGTTATTATGTATAATATTATAGGAACGACGACGAAGGCCGCAGATTGGCGCGACGGAAAGCGTTGACAAATATTACGTGAGATGAAAAGAAAATTTAAAAATAAAAATTAAGACGACTTAGGGAACAAATGTTTTTTTTTTCTTTCGATAGACTTAGATAGGTACCCCGTTTATACGCGACGATCTTTTTAACATGTAAGACGCTCAGACGTTTAGAAAACACTAATTTTGAAAATTTTTCTTTCGCATAACTTTAAGTCGTTATAAAACAACATTTTTGGCAACAAATTTATACTTTTTACTATATATTATATTTGAAGATTTTTATTCTTTCAAATGACAGTATTGAAATTTTTAATTGAATATTCCTAAGCAAAATATAACTCAAAGTATTTCGATACATAAAAATCAAATTTCGGAAATGTAGTTTATGATAGTTATAAGTACCTATTTAAAGTTTAGATGAATGGAGTAGTGAATTAACGTTTTGTGGGGTACCCCTCCTGTACCACTTCACTTCGATCATTAAAATATTGAATATTTGTGATATAAACTATGGTAGGCACTCCAAAATTCGATTATTATGCATCAGAATACTACAAAAAATATTTTGTTTTGGAATAAGAAATTAAAAATACATGTAGTCACTAAAAAAATTAAAAAATTACACTATACAAAATAGTAAATATTTTAAGTTTTTAGGAAAATGTTATTTTATAACTACTTAAAATTATGTAAAAAAAATATTTACAAAAAATTAAATTGTTTTTGAAACAATTGGTATCATACTTTAAACAATAGATTACCCAATATTATAGATGGGTGTGACATTGTCACGTCCGCTTGTTGTACACTCACAAGAGGTGTAGGGTAGTGTTGCAGCAGTAAGTTGCAGCTTGCAAGTGAGCCATGTTTTGATTTTCGGATTTTCCGTTTGTACGGCATCGGTTATGTGCATCGAACCGATACGACGGAAAAATGCAATTTACACGCGAATTGTTGAGGAACTTAATGTATTTTTAACAGTTGAACAACCGCATAACGGTAACCGCACATACGACAATAGCTGATATTGATATAGTATCTATATATATTATAATGTTTTACGTTTTTGTCATTTTATGAGACTTGAACTAAATTACAGATTTAGAGAGGAGTACAACAATGATACGTTTAAATGAAATGTTTATAACATTCATTTTTTTTGCAATATAGGCATATTGTTCTATAATATACTTATTTATGCATAAAGTTGTATTTCGTATAATACTTATAATACAATGGTATAAAATCAGTTTACCTATACTTATTTATTATATTATAATACGCTGTTCTTGTGCAATTATGATTCAATAAGTTTCAATGGGAACAATGAGCTACATCGGATACATTTCCAATTTATTTAAAATATTATTGTTTCTTTAGTATAGGTACGGTATAAAATACAATAAGAATAATAATATGTTTCGTGTTTCTATAAAATATACAAAAGGTAGGAAGGTACAATCTAAAAATTGTTTCGAAACGAATGTAGATGATGAGTATAATTACACAATCCAAACCGTCTCATATTTTTGCTTTTCATTTATTCATGCAAATATAAAATCTAATTTAAAACTTTTATCTCGCATGTATATTGTCTATTTTGACTAAAATTACATTATGTGTTATAAGCTTTTTGTTTGTAAACCTACTTACTTTATTTTACTATTTTCGTTAATGTTTCCTTAATTTTTTTTAACGACTGCATTACACACGATACCTATATTTTTGCAGAGCATTTTTATTTTGAGTTATTTTACTATAGTCTACAGCCATTATCTTTGGTTAATTAATTTATTTCGTTGTGGAGAAAACTTTTTAAAAAACTGTAGTAATTAGTAAACAAAACTTAAGATCGAGATTAACAGATTTTAATAATGAAAGGGAAACTTACAGATTTCCAAATAACAACTACATTTTAAGGCTACCGATATTGTTCACAGTTGTTTATCCTAAAGCACAAATTTTTCTACAAATAATTTTATATAACCAACATTTAGCCAGTAAAGTTTTTAACCAGCATAAAAGCATTTATATCTGGGACTTCACTAAAATGCCAAATGGCGAATGAACAGTTTATAATTTCTAAAGAAATTATTATGACACACAAAAAGTTGACTTTACTTTCTTCTAAATATTGTTTATGGCGTATAATAATGGAAAAAACATAATTTTCCTCTTTTGGTAAACTTACGAAAATGTTTTTTTTATTTTTTATCAACTAAACAAAAACTAATAATTTTGATGTAATATTAAAATAAATCTAGTTGCTCAAATAAATACGAATTATTAGAACAAGAAATTTAATTTAATTTATGAGTATGTCTTATTTTTACCTACAAGTCTTATTTTCAATATTTAAAACGTTTAATTAATGAAACCAAAAAAAAAAAAAAAAAAAAATTGAAGTAGATATAAAAGAACAGTTAATTCGATTTGCACTCTACTCTAAGTCTGAAGTATAGCTCGTCATTAAGTAGGTCACTGTGACGGATTTTTTAAATTTAAATTTAATCATAAATCATTGTATACGAAAAAAATTTCTATGTGATGGATAGGTAGTTTATGTTATACCTATTATATTATTTTATTATTATTATAATTTTTTTTCTCAATTTTGTTGGTTAAATTAATTTTTGATAAAAACATTGCATATATCTAATATATTATTGCTCTTAACTTAATACTTAATTATGCACATCGTAGAACGGTGTAAATAGGTTCGAAGTATGAATAGTATAGAAAGTATAGAAAGTGTATTATAATTAAAGACTCGATGTACAAATGGAAGGAACTTACTCCTCATCGAGGTTTGTTGGCGCGTATAATAATAAAAATGATAAAAACGAAATAGTAATAATAAAAACCTAGAAATATAATTTTGAACCAAAGTCATAGTGTTCAAGTGTCAGACACCGAAGTTTTGTCGAGTGCCTATATTTCAATGGGCATTTTTACATTTATAGCGTATGCCTGTGCACGCAGTAAGGACCTCTAACTTTCAGAAAAAATAATATATATTTCTTTGAGTCTCATTTTACTGTCTCATTTTATCATTTTATGTTTTTTTCCAGACCGACGAAGAGCCCATTACAAACAAGCGTAAATACTTGGCAGACGATCGGAGTGACTCGGGCAAGGATTTGAAAAAAGTAAGAATACCTTTATTGTAACACTATATTATTATAATATTTTTAATTTATCATCCGACTTTGATCGCATATATCAAATATGTCAATATAACAATAATAATAATACATTATTATATTGTATTTCCGAAAAAAAACTTTCTACTTACACACAATAATATTTAGAATTTAGATCGACTTGAAATTAAATCCGCACACAATAAATTGTAGATAAGTAATAATATAAGTACATGAAGTTTTTTTTAATTTAAATCAACTGCAACACAGCACATCTTTTGTCAACGAAGAATATTAATATATTCCGAGCAAAAGGCGTTTAAAGTGTCTTTCGACCGGCTTCGTTTAACAATCGGTATCACGGGTACTGTGGAATATTATTATTTTTAACAATACAGTAGATGGTGCAGTTTATCGTTATTATTTATTTTTTTTAAATTTATACTATTGAGAATAACATTATGTTTTCTTTAAGATTTTCACTTGACTTGAAAGTAAAATGTTCAGTAAGATTCATCCTCGTGATTATATTCTATTCGTCAGCGTTTGATTTCTTTGAACGATTATTGTACAAAGAATAGTACAAAATTTTAATCAGAAAAATGTTTATGTCACGATTATTTTTGTAGCAGTTGGGATTTTCATCGTCTTATGTTGCATCGGTGTGATGCAAAAAAGGAAACGATGAGCTGATGAAATGTCAAGCATACACGACTAATTAAAATATTAAAACCAATACCATATAGTAACGAGTAAAAGAGACAACCCTATACAATTTTTATGTATTTTTACATAATATTGTGCATTGTTGACTGTTGTTGATTGTACAATTGTTATACCTATGGTGAATTATGGTCGTTTTAAATGGGAATATACACTTTTCCACCAAAATATATTTTTATTTATAACTATACCGGCAACCATAATAATTATATTACATTATTGTATTTTTATAAATGGATGACTAAAGAGAATATCATCGCGAAATTCTACTTAAATAATCTAATAAAATACAATTCATAAATATCAGAAGTATAATGATACATATTTGATAATATTTTATATTTATACGTCATATTTTTAATTAACGTTTCTATATTTTTAAAAGTATAAACAAAAATTCCGAACTACTCTATTTGCCCATCATAATATTAAAATAGGCTGCACCACAATATTATATTATTATTGCATTAATTTTGAAATTTAAATATTGATTTGTATGTTGACCAGTATTAGAATATATTAGTTATTATGTATACAATTTATTTTGATAGAAACGGGTGTCGTCCTTCATATTATCATTTAGTGGGAAAGAGGAATAGTATACTATATTGATAAAATCGTGTTATGCTTATTTTAATCACAGGTTAGGTTAGATAAACTTCGGTTTTTGTTATTTTACTTTTTCATTAACAATGTGTCAAAATATATATACTCAGTTGAATGCAAGTTAAATTGAAATTTAAGCCCATCATGAAACGACTTACTCAATTTGTTTGGAGCGTAATATGACGTGACATTGATGCGCAAGATCGTACTCTGAGGGGAATCTCCCTCGAATGATAAGTTTTATACATAAATTAAATTATTTTAAAATGACAATATATTGCCATAAGATATAATTAAAGAAAAACAATTATGCTTGCGTAATAGTATTTAACACTCTATCAGCATTCAGAAACCATTGAAATTAATCAGTGATTCACTAATTACTAGGTCTTGAATTTTGTAGCAAACGCTTCTTTTGATGGAAGTGTGATAGAAAGATAATTCTTATATATAAATAAGTTTTAAATCGTTCTGATTTTAATGAAGTAAACTTTATCTTAATTTTTTCTCTATTTGCTTCTTTTTTCTTAATTTTTACATAATTTTAATAGAATATTAACATATTTGTGTTGTTATGTTATGTCTATTATACTAGGACTAAATTATTATTGCCAAAAATGATACAACCAGTAATAAATGAATGACTGATAAAATAACTATCTATTGTTATTGTACCGAAATTGTAGTTTTATCTACAATTAATAACCGTAATTACAGTTGAAGAAAATTATCTGAATTACCTCTATCTGCGTATTTTTATAGCACGTTAAAATAATTTAGTTGACCAGTAAATATCAATCAGTGAGGTATAATGTTCTAAATAATTTCTCTAGCAAATGATGAAGTAGCGAAATTCCTTTTAGAAAAGTGTAATCTTGTTTTTTTAAAGAATAATGGATAGGTAGAACTTCAAAAAATTAATAGTATTTATAATGGCACTGCACAAAATATTGATGTGAAACAGTATGATTTAAATTATTTAGTTTATATGAAATATATACCAATTACATCAGTTGATGTGGAAAGGTCTTTTTTTATATATAAAAATATATTAGGACTCAATAGAATGAGTTTTAACGAATATAACTTGTCCAAATATATGGTCATAAATTCCTTTTTAATATTTAATTTAATATGTAATTTAAATTTGTTTTTTTAAAATTAAATTAAATAAATGCTTTTATTTGATTTTTTTGGCTACTTAAAATGCTTTTAAAGGATTTATTTTGCTACAAAACCTGAGCCCTAATGATTACTATATCTGTGAAAAATGCAATGATAATAGTTTTGTATTTATTTATTACGTTCCAATAATATTCGTTAATAACAGATTTTATTACAGGACTTGCAAGCGTTATGATTATAACGTTATTTATTACTAAAAACGATTGAAATTCGTAAACGTAAATAAAACGGTATACAATAATAATTATATACCACAAAACAAAACAAAACACAAAATGTTAATTGTAGAATATCATTAAATAAAAAATATCGCAAAACAAATAATTTAAAATCCATTTACTTAAAAATTATAATATTGGTTTCGTAGAAATATTTATTCCACGTGATTTAGCAATCAATCCAATAATTTATAACATTTCGTATTTGAGCCATTTCTCGTATTAGATATTATTTTTAGGATAAACTATATACGTAAAAAGTGTATAACGTTTTAATTCTAAACGTAAAAGTTATATAACGTTTAACATCTGAATAACGATAAACTCGAAAATTATATTACATTTAGATTGTAAATAACGTAAAATGAAATTTTAATTTCGAATTTAAGCCCTGGATTCTAACTATCTGGATTCAGTAAAATCACAACTTCAACAGTCTACATTAGTTTCCAATGTGAAATTACAAAATGTTGTCAAATACTACAATATTAGAGCAGAGTTTTTTTAATAGTTAGTTAATTCATAGGAATTTGGATGTAACGAATATAACAGCTTTTCATTGTGTATGCATAAATCCATTTCGTATATAGATTTGCAAATCAAGTTAATGTGATTTGTGTGTCTACTAAATTAAAATTTATTTCACAAAACAACAAAACTGTAATTCTTACTACTAGGTAGGTGGATACTATACGTTTAAATTTGTTTTATACATTAATATAACCGGACCTTTAGCAAAAACTATAATCAAAGACAATTTGTAATCAACTTGGACATTGTAATTCCGGTGTTCATTAAGCTGATTCAGTGTGTATAATATTTGCATATTATGACTGTATTATATTATATATAATATGTTACATACATTTTAATGCTGCACATTTTTCCTCGAATTTTCTTGCGTTTCTGATGATAGGTAGTGGGGTAGACAGGTAGTAAAATAAAATAATACCTAATTAAAAAATAGACCGTATCCACGTAAATGGGTTAACTTAAGTTGTAGAAAAAAGACGGTGCTACACCTCATTCAAAGACATAAAGGCATCAAAGCAAAAAACCATTGCAAGTATAATAAATTTTATTTTGAAATAGTATTTTCATAATTAACATTAAGCTATTTTTGACGGACCCTTGTTCTTTAACGACTAGAGGTGTGTACTTGAAAAGTACTTCAGTCAATTTTAGTGGTATTTTCACGTATAAAAAAGCCGGTCGTATAATTTAAATAAGCTTATAGTTTGGATTATTTTATAATAGCCCGAGTTTTCTGAGTTTAAGCTTAAAAAATAGTGGTCCTTCGTTATTTACTCGCTTTTAAGTTATTTAATTTATTTTTAATCTTGATTTCTAGTGATTGTAATAACAGTCGCCTGTTATAATAATTGAAAAGAATCGCTGCAGGGTTTAAGTTTTTACAAGTTTTGGATATGGTATTCTGAAATTCGTACTATCCATACCTACCAATGAATAGGTAACACGAATCGGAGAAATATATAGTGTAACCTGTATTTATGTATCTTATAGTTTAAACATAGATGAAAAAAATAACGCTTGATAAGACATTCTTATGATTTTATAAATATTAGTAGCTATTTTTCATAGTTTTATTCCTTTTAGAATAATAAATAACGTTTACATTAGTCATTAACTTTTAAATAAAAACAATATTTTATTAGGTACCTAAATCAAATTACATAAAATGTTATAAACTCGGAATATTTTGTAAATATAATTTGGGTTATGTATAATAAATTATTATTATTGTTGTTGTTTTAAATCAAATGTTTAAGTGATTATTTTAATTTCGTATCTTTAACTTCAAATAAGTAATAGAATAACTATTCGATAGAAAATAAATATGGTTTTAAAAAATGTATAATTCCATTTCAGGAAAAAAAATATCCAAATGTTATCAATTATTATGCTCATAAAAAGTTTATAGTGTAAATTTTAGTCCCTATTGTAACTACATTTTAAGGGTTTTCATGATTTCACTCGTGTGTCACTCGCAGACATTTATTCTTGTCAACATTCTTATAGTTATTAAACGTTATGATAATACGGTCATTATTGTTCTCTATTCGTTATTTATTACTTCTCTGTATAACGGTTTTATCACAATTTACTATCAAAGAAAAAATAATGATATGGGAACTTCCTATTCCTTCAGAAACCATTTACCAAGACCACCGTCGCGCGTCGATGCAATAATATGTACTGTGATAAAAATCTCTGTTTTCGTAGAGTTTCTATTCATTTCTCTCTATTATTTAAAAACTAATTAATTGTCTCGATCTCTTTTGAACGACTTACTGTGTATACAAAAATATCCTATGATGCACTACAAAACATATGTCAATCAATCAAATACACTGAGCGATTCACCAAGCATACTCACCCCATTTTTCTTCTTCAATTATACAGTTCTTCAAAATCTGATTTTTTGATTTTTTTTTAAAAGACCATATTTTTAAATTCTCAAGATTTTTTTGTACTTTTTAAGACAAGCATCCTATGGATGTAACTTCTGTTTTTTCCAATTACAAGTTTTCCCTTTTCCGCTGTAATTTATTCAGTGGAAATTTTTCTTGGAAATGTTGGCATATCAAAATTAAAATTTGAACGACTAGTTTTTGAGTTATTTGATTTTGTGTACAGAGGACTTTTTAAATTTTCAATTCTAAAATTCAAACAGTGGTACCACGTTTGCAAATAAATGTTTTGTGAGTAATAATATAATATTTATTTCTTAATTTGTTATTTACACCGATACATTTTTCCATTCGAAAGGAACACTTTTCGCTGAGTGCATTATGGAAATCAATATGATATATATATCATATTATACGAGTTCATGGTTGATTTGAACGTTTCTAATTCTACTTGGCATTCTATGTCTAATAATTATTCGTTAGTTGGTCAATATGTAATTAAGATCCAAAACACGATAATTGGTCCCAGAAATTGTTGACAGTTTATGGTCCAGAAGCATAATTTATAATAACAATATTAATTGAAAGTAGGATTATGCAAAATTATGTTTTTACGACGTTTATCGCATTTGACAATATAACAATTCTGTACATTGAAAAAATGAATATTTAAATATTCCAACAGGATTATTAATAATTTTCCTTAAACATCAACAGTCTACTATCTACTTGTATATCATATTATTAAAAAGTCGAAAAAAACAATTTATCGCAGAAAACGGTTTCAGTGTTTTCGATGTCAAAAACATGATGCTATTCTCCGCAAAATGGATTGCTTAGAACTTCTCAATCGTCCGTCAACATATGTGTTTTATCGCCACTTCGCATTTTGGTTTTATTCCATTAAGAACTTAAGAGCCAATAAATCATTTTTATCAGATATAATATAACACTTATATAATATTATATACTTTGTGATAAATCATAATCATTTTCCACGTGATTGGACAGTGGCCACTAGATGAAACCTAACCTTTAAACACGTAGTAACATTTTAATTTCTTTAGAATTGCTTCGTAATACTGTAAAGTAATTAAAGAAAATTGTTAAAAAAAAAATAATAATGAACATTTAAATTTGAATCCCTTCGCTTGACGATACAATACTGATAAATAGCTAAGATTGGGTCCAAAACGTTTTCTACAGTCAGCATCCTTTCAAAACGATGTGCACGAAATAAATTACAAACCATTTGTGTTGTAATTAAGTTTTTAATGGCGTACCCATTCAAACAGTTTTGTAAATTAACGCCATAGGCATAAATAATTCTGTATTAAATTGTGTTTTTTAATGGACATATTAATTGATAATTAACTTAATCAAATCAATCGTAAATTTTTCAAAACTACACAAAATTTAGATTTAAATACTATATTAATTAACATTAAAACTGTTGTATATAATTTGAATAAAAATACCCAAATTTTGTATTTAATTTTTCGTTATGATAGAGGGGTCGTTAAAATATTTAAATTTAATTGAATTTCATTTGCATTTTAAAAACACAATCAATTTTGATACAAATTTCTATTAATTATTAATATCTTGTGTAACCATCTCATTTTTCTATAGAATACGTTTTAGTTGGAAAAATGTTTTTGAAAAAATAGTATTTGTAACTAATATGAGTTGAAAAATGAATAAGCATCTCTAATTTAATGTTATCCTTTTTTTACTTATTAAAATCTAGAAGTCTATTGAAAAAAAAGTATATTGCTCAAAACATTTGAAATATTCGAATTATAGTAATTTATGTACCTACAGTGGTCATCACTTGAACTCATTGTTGACGGACCAATTCGCTTATTAGACTCCAATTGGCTGATCCCAATTTACACGTATACTAATGCATACAAAGCAATTCGTCTATATTGAACTCACACAGGTCAATGGGATCAATGTGTATTTTAGGTCACATTTTCACTTTTCAAAATCTATTTTCAAGATTCTATTTTTATTTCATTTATTTTGACGTTTTACATTATTTCATTGATTTATCACATCAAAAAGCATTTAAGTTTTTGAAAATTTATATTTTTATCGTTATAAATTTTTGTATTTTTTCTTCGTAAATGACAACATACATTTTAAATTTATAAACAAATATAAATGAATATTTATTAATATGTATCCAAATTTAATTTTTCTATTACAATACATACGAGTATATGTATTTCTTTTATTCTTTCATTTTATTGACTCATTCAGTTGATGAACTCAAATATTTTAGTCCCTATATGAGTCCAATAAACGGCAAATACACTGTGATATCTAACGAATATAAAATGTGATTAAAACAATGAACTTAAATCGTGTAATCGAAATGTATTGGTAAAAATCTCAACAACTCTAAACTAAACATTAAGACTCAAATAATAATTTAATATAAGGTCCGACCAAAATAAGAAGCTGTTTGAAGTTCGATAGTTTTTCAGTTGTTTCCATAAATCGGCCTTAAAAAGGTCAGCATTTAAAGCTTTAAACAATATCCTTGCACGTGTACTCAACATATCTCAAACTTCCAAAGGATTGAAATTCTGGAGATATTTCTACGAATTTTACAGAAGATTTGGTGAATGCATTCCGACATCGAAAAAATTTTTGTCATGTAGTTCTAGAAAATAGTATTACATTTTGTATGTTTAACATTTTATCTATTTTTTTTAAACATTCATTCCCGCACATATCGTTGTCTTACTCTTTTAAATCCAAAAAGTTTAAAAAAATATGTTTAAATAAAGAATGTATTATCTACTATGTGTGTTTTATATAATATTTTTGTTCATACTATGTAGTTGATAAATTTGCAGTTTTGTTTTTCGTACTATAATAATATACTAATTTAAAAAATTTTAAATTTTACATTCTTTACACATATTATACTAAGTCACTGTATTGGATGCTTGTGATACCGTATTTTAATTAGTTTTAACTAAAATCTATTACGATTGCAGCTTATAGTAACGTTATAATATTACATAAAAAGTGATCAGTTTATTATCAATATACAAGGTGTAAGGATAAAAATCAGAGCGTCATATACCTAGGATAATTGTATTGAAAACCCTGCCATATTATAAATTATATTATATTATTATGGTTGTATTTATATCGTATTAAATTGTAATAATGTCAATTATTTATAATTAACGTTAACAAAAGTATCATCACCATATTCCTTACTATATATATCACACTACATAAATACAGATATTTATATTATAATATAGACATCTGTGATCTTATATTGTTATATCTTCATTATTTCATCTAAATAAATTGTTTCATTGCTCGGACGACACACACCGGTCTCCACCCCAATCTGGACAATCGCAGTCGCCGAACGCCTACTGCCAGCAGCAGATACACGAGATGAGCAACGCCTTATAAAAATTATGTATTATATAATATTCTGGTTTCTTTAAATAATAAATATATTATTTTTAAATGTTTCAAATAAATCAATTATGTTCATAAGTTATAAGGGAAGAAATATTAAACATATTTCTTCCTCATTTATGCATCAAGTATACAACAAATCTGCAGTCGAATTAGAGTGAGTTAAGTCGTCATATAATTAAATCCTTACATGCATATACATATTATTATATAATATATAATATATGTGTATAATATATATGTGTATGTGTAACATATATATATAAGTAAAAAAAGGGAAAATACGTATATACTGCATATGCACTACATTTTGCAATACTAAAAAATGTAATTTACTTAATTATTTAGTATCAACTGTATTTTCTATATTGCTAAGTAAAAATAATTTAACTCGATCGAGGGAATGGAAATCTGAAGTACGATTAAACTTCTGTGTTCTTTACCACTTATATAACGGTATATAACGGCACTGTTGTTTTTTTTATTCGATTTTTTGCTTTTAAATATTTATATGAAATTGTTTTGAAATATTGAGAGTTATTGATGTGTTGGTAATTGATACGAACTCGTGCTATTGTATCCATATACAAATAAATGATAAATGGTTAAATTTAAAAATAGATTCTGATAGAGTACATAAGATTTAAGATTTAATTAAAACTACGCATGCTTAAATCTATTCATTGTTATTTTCAAAAACCCAATGATAATAAAATCTAAAACTTTCAACATTGTAAAACATTTCTCTCTCTTTCTATTCCAAATCTAAACGATATACGAAAATTCTATCATCTTTAAAAATAGAGTATCCGCTTCATTTCCCCAATAGATAACTAATTAAGTTAGAACATATTTCACGAATACACCACAATAAATTCTTAACTTAATAAATCACATTTCATAAAACAATAATACTTACTTTAATTTATCTTGATTTACATATTAATCAATCATCTTATAGTAAATATAATATAATATATAATAATAATATTATAATAATATTATTATACAATTAATTACTATACCCAATATCCATTTTTGCCCACCCTTTAACCCCTCTTTATTCCACGTATATTTTTTATTCTACTACCCAAATTTTACTACATATGTAAATAATATAGAAGTTATTATAAACAAAATTATTTATTATATATATATTATACTAAAAATGTCTAATAGAGTTATGGAGGGGAAATATTTTTGAAACACATGAGTACTGTAAAAAAAGTTCATTGTTTGATGTAGAATTTAATCAATAACACGTTCTCATTGTAGTTCCCCGGTTAAGTCAAAAAGCCTTTTCAAAGAATAGTGAAAAATAAGGAAAAATAGTTTCGGGTTAATATTAACAGTTCATTTTTACTATCTAGAGATGTGTTTTATTTATTTATTTAATTTAGATAAAATTACCACAAAAGACAATTTTTGGGACAAAATGAGCTATGATGTTAATATTTTTTTATTTTTATACCATTTTAACAATTAAATGCGTTAAATTTAACACTGAAATATTTCTTACAGTTTCCTAAAAACTATTAGGGAATTATTATTTTACGTATAGTAAAATTCTATACTCATTGTTGGTTATAAGTTATAATACTAGAAATTTTAGCATTCACTTAATATGTAACTAGGTAATGAACTTATAAATTTTAAAAAATACCTATAATGTTATAAAAATCATAAATATTAACTTTTAAAATGTTATTTTTTCAAAAGTATAAGCAACACTTTTCATTATATTAAGGTCATCATCTTATTAACTTTTTTTTTATTTAAAACAACATTGAAGTCGAAAAATTGTTTTTTATACCATCCGCAAACATTATCGAACAAATAATATTCGTGCGTTTAATGCGATGACGCTATTTGACTTGAATTTCAATTTGAATTATAGAGAAGAAAATGCTCAGCATACAATGTATGGTTACGTATCGAAGATTTATGAAATAAACTTCTAACCGATCGAGTAGACCTGGTGGTGAATAAAATGATGTTTGCACGTGAGGTACTTACGAATCACTATTTTTCTAGTTTTGAATCACTTGTACGCTTTTTTGGTCGAAACGATGGATCAGCGTGCGGAGTGCGGCGGCGGCGTACAAAATCGTTTACTCCGTTTTCCCGTGTAGGTACAATAAAAAAACGATATCTGAACACGTTTATTACTCACCCGCTGTAAATCGTATGTTGCTCAGGCTTATATTTTTATGAAAAAAAAAAAAATCCCACAATAGTCACGTACGGGGCATATTTTATTTTTTATTATTACACACATACTGCGGCCGTTGTAGTATGTAGTAGTTATACTCTACCTGTATAGGTATAAATTTTTTTTCTGTGAGCGATTTACTCCCTCGCACCGTCTGTCGCCCATCGGTCTACAGTTCCCATACAGTTCGTTTTCTTTATTTTGTAACTTGTCGCTCGTCCTACTACTACTACTTCTTTATGAACTTTGAGTAAAATCGATCTTCTATAATATACTTCGTCGTAAATCATGAGAAACTTATGCGGGCCAGACTGCATATTATGACGTTTAATAGGTACCTATACCCAAATAAACTTTGTAGATCCACACATTTGTATTATATATCTTCTCGAGTACACGAGTGAGAAAAGAGTTTAAGAGTTTGCACTTTCGACCGGAAGAGTAGGTAGGTATATTATAAATTATAATATTAATCTTTCGGCTCTTGTGATTTAAAATATTTTTAACTGATTGAAAAATGTACAGTACAATTGCTGTTTAACAACAGAATGCAGTAATTAATCGTTATACAATGGGTTTTAGAAAAAAAACACCAAAATCGTTCGATTTAAAATGGACAAAATTTTAGAGAAAATGATATACATAGACGTTTTTCAAGACAACTAAATAGTTACAGTTGTTTGAAAAAAGAGAAAAGATGTATCTGTAATTATTATAATAAATAATTGTAAAATTAATAAGTTCTAAATATATTCATAAACCTACTAAAATATATTTATGTAATTTTCTCAAAAATGTTATCAGTTTTCGATTTTATAACAAGTGTTTTATCTTTGCAATCGTACTATAAAAATAGTGTTAGCCGAACTGTGGGTTTGAAATATGTTTTAATGAAGTGTGTCTATATTATAATTTCTTAATTATGAAACAACAATAATAACGACTTAGGCGACCTGTAAAATGATTTAAAAATTTCAATCAATTTTTCTAAGAATTTGTTGCAATGTCCTTTTCTATAATTTAAGTATAGACTCTTATCACAATGCACGCAAAACAATATGATATTGGATATTGGTAGAATATGGAAGTAAACAGCTATAATATAATAGTAATATTATACATTTTAGTAGTATAGAGCGAGCTAAGACTTGACATAAAAATATTACACAATATCATACTAGCTTAACCATCAACCGACCATGTAAAATATTATACATTGTAATTTCATTCGTTTCGGTACATAAATTCTTGTTTATTTTTTTTTTTTTATTATTTATTAATTTTATCCACCCCCCCCCCCATCCATACGTACACACATCAATATGAGTGAGTTATGAAAAAAACAATTTGTCCCTAGCCTACCAACCTATGCCCACTTCTGGTTTCCACCAATCGCCTATATACAACAGCACATGGCGTATGCGTGTACCTATATCCGTCATTCTTGTATTCTACATACATCCAGAATTGAAAACATTTTCAAGTATATTTCAAATACATTTTTAATATATAAAATACCATTTTTTAATTTTCTAAATATTTAACAAAAATGTAACAATAAATTGTGTACCAATTTTTACCAATTGTTATTTTATAAATAAAAACAGTTATAATTTGTTTTTTTCCGTGCAGGAATGATTATTTTTCCTCGTAGGCATCTTTAAATGCAATTTATTTGAACAAATTACAAATCAGTTTTTCTGTATTTAATTTATAAATCAATGTATGAAAAGTTACTTTTTTTTTGTAGTCATTTGTAAGTCGTTTTAAACACAATTATGTATTTTATGTTTTAAATACATAGCTCCATTTCCATTTAAAATGAACTATTTTGAATGCTGTACTTTAATTATACTTTTACATTATCGCGGGGAAAACACAACCGAACGTAATTCATAGTAGGACAAATGACAGTTGAGATGGTGAAAACTTTTAAGTATCTTAGAGTTGGACTAGATAAAACCAAAGACAGAATATTCAAAGAAGATTAAGACCAGTAAATAAATGTAACGCGGAACGTTGAGAGTTTGAGACCATATTTAATTCAAAGACAACAATGTACAAAATCATTATTAGACCAATTCCTTAATTATAAATATCTATGCGAGACACAACCTTCAATGGAAGTTGATGAAAAAAAATAGGTACTTGCGTGGAAAATTTCATAAAAAATGTTTACAAACGATGTACATCTAACTAACGAATATGGCGAACGCAGAACTGATGATGGCCTCGAATGCTATTACTCAACATTAAACAGGATATAATGGCAAAACTGGAGAAGATATTGAATGGGGCGGATTACAAATATGTCTTACATCAGAATGATAAATTTTTAGTAAAATAGCTTTATAGACACCAGATTAAACCCTTTGGAAGACCAAGGAAATAATAATGCGACCGTGTAGATACATCAGGCAGGACTTGCGGTTGATAAAAATGGAGAATCCGGATGATGTGGCAAAGGATAGACAATGATAAGAAGACGTGGAAATTGTGACGCAAAGACTATATTATGCCTAAAAAATACCTTGTTTCTACTTCTGCTACAACTACGTCTGAATCGAATATTTTATCCCAACGGAGACAAAACCTATTTACATATTGTGTAAAAACTACACATAAACCACGAAATATTATTATGTAATCCAATAATTCCAATCTGTAAAAAAGCTAAAATTAAAATACACGATACTGATAATCATTTGTCATCGAGATTTATATAATCCTAAGAGGGAGATATTGTTAAAAAGGCAACAAGTGACACCAAGATAATATTTATTTTTATCATTACATTACTCGTAATGTTATATTTTTCATATGATTTCCACGCAGATTTGATTTATAGAAGAAAATTATTTTTAAAAAATAAGTCATCGCGTCAACGAAATATTTGTTACGTAGGGTTTAACATCATAAACCTAGATTATAAGAGTTTGTTATCGCTTTCAAATTATACAAACAACAGTATACCTCCTTCAGCATTAGCAGTAGGTACCAGTGAATAGTCCGGAGGAAAATAAACCACAACTCTTTTCTTTATTTAACGAATAACCAATTCTGCGAGTGCTATTAAAACTTCTTGAATGTATATACCGAGATAACAATGGACATTATTATATTATTCTACGCTTAACGAATTCACTAAGCTCTTTTGAAAGTTAATTTAAATGTTTATATTATTATTTTTTGCGATTGGTCGGAAGTTCTTTGTCTTTTATATTTTGTATGCATATATATATATATATATATATATATATATATATATAATTATTATTTGAACCATTAAACGTACAGCATTTATTGAATATGCTTCTGAACTCTTAAAATATATTATATAATATAATATTAAAAACGGGTACTATAAGTTCTTCGAATCGTTCGATTTCCGTCGCGAACACGCAGCAATTTGTTCTTTAATAGGTGCGTTCTGATAAAATACCGACCTTGTGGTATTGAAAAATGAAAAAATAGTTAGCAAGTATATAATATACGAAAGTTCATGTTTCCATTTTATATTGTACGAAAATAACTTACCATTTTTTTTTGTTTTTAACGCGTTTTAATTATTACATAGGTATATATTATTATTTTGTTTTTCTAATACGATTAAATCATAATATTATATTTTGCGATTTTCCTACGACTGAAATACAACACTCTGAATTTCAACGGAAAAAAAAATATGTGACACAATATAGTGATATATTATTATTACCTGGGTAATTATCAACACGAACAGTAACAGTTTTTTATTTTGTATTGTCTTAGGATAGGTTGAAATCGAATACAATATTCTATTTTCACTACATATTAACGACGTGAACCTACATATAATATTTCATATAATATTATACCTTTTCGGGCTTATCGATTTCCATAATATGACCTTTTTTTGTCCAACGACAAAGTACCTATAGGTGCTTACATTATAATAATATAGGCAGGCATTTTCTTTTTGCAATCGCGGACATTGCACGTAGATGGGAATCAAATATAGAATAGGTAAACAAAATATTGGTGACTCACAAACCACGTAGAGATACCCACCCACTGAAATTTGACAATACAATGAAAATGTGACCATATAACCATGACATTTATGGCATAAATCGTAATAATATTTTGTCGTATATATTTTGTTTGTATTGTATTTGAAACTGTTTTAGGACTATTGAAAAAGACGTCACGCGCGAACAAAGGCTGAAAAATAAACGTTTTAGTTGATTCATATAAATATAAGTGTACGTTGACCGTATAGCGGTGAAATCTAATTATATGGTATTAAGTTTGTATGAACATTTTAGTCATAAATTTAACCTTTTAACAAAACCTTTTTTATTCAAATTACGAACGAAAAAAAAAAACAAATATTTAAAAATAGTATTTAGGTTTATACTTAAATGTTTAAATATTTTATGAACTCCAAACATTTGTCTTGCCAATACAAACACTGTAAACTAAAGACAAAAATTATTAAAACTTTTAAAGTGCATAAACTAAAAATTTAATCATCCAAAAAGGTATCTGCGTAATGTGTATTGTATAAAATATTTGGTTCAACCGAGTCGATAAATTCATACAACGAAGTTAAATAAATGTTTTAAAGAACCATGTATACCAGTTATATATTATATAAATATGTATATTTTGGATTATCGTCATTGTTTTACTCTTTATGTGCAATAATGAAGTTTATATATAAAAACTTTTTAAAAATTCTTATTAATGTTATTATTTAACCACAATAGAAAATCTCCTATAAACAAGAAAAGATTTTCAATATTGTAATCTAAAGTCTTGATATTTATCCAACACTGAATATGATATTATTAATTTACGACGTGAATATTTTTTCGTGGTTTTGCAGGCCAAATTGGAAACTAAAGCACTGAAAGCAAAACGTCCAGGATTTACCGACGAAAGATACAACGAGACTTCGTACTATATTGAAAACGGTAAAAATACAAAATAATAATAATATACAGAATGATACACCGGCATCCATCTTTTTCCTTTAATAACAAAATCTTATTTTTGTAATTTTTAGCACATATTTATATGTTTATACATATTTAAAAACCACATTTTCAAACAGTTATTTATATTTTTATATCATTCAAAGAGTATCCTGTGGCGATATACAAACTTTGTTTTTCAAATGCGAAACCACCTTTTTTTATTGTAAATTGTTGAGAAGATGATTTTTCTCCTAGGTATAGAAATCAAAATTCAAACGATTAATTAGTAAGTTATCAAATTTTAAGTTTTAATAAGAATAATATCTAATCTAGGAAAACTGAAGATCTAGAAAATATGGAATAATAACGTTTTAAAAATTATAATAATTTATAATATGTTATTACAATTTTATAATTTGTGAAAATTATCGGATTATAATCAGTACTATAGTCTAAATATTGCATACATTTTATATTTCATGTAAAATCATTATCCTTAAACCTTAGTGCCAACATAAGGTTTAACAAGTTGGAAACTACTAGTTCAAATTTTTGTTTAAATTAATTTTTGAAAATTTCGACTAGCTATTTAATAATTTATGGTAAAAAATATGGTTCACATTTGAAAATATTAATTTTGTACGGCCAAATCTAAGTAATTGAAAATATGGTCTTAAAATGTGCCGAAAAATGCTAAAAAAAACAAATTTAATCATAATTCCGCGTACAATGCCGGAGCTGTCGGAAAGTCCAAAGTGGTATCGAGGAAACGTACAACGTACTCATATTATTTCGCTCTCGTTTAGGTTTGAGAAAAGTTTATCCATATTATTTTACATTCACTACGTTCACTAAGGGCAGATGGGTAAATCAAAATATACTGGACGTGTTCGCCAGGGAGTTCAGAGCGCATCCCGCTGAAGAATACGTGAGTATCAACTTATATATTATATTAAATTTACCATCACCCATTGCATTTATTGCACATCTTACAGTAAATTGTTTTCGTAAAAGTTATTACGATGTACGTTTTACGTACATTTAAATGGTGACAAACATTTATTTCCTCAACTTGAGCCGTTAAATTTAACAAAAAAATCTTAAGTATCTAACTCTTTCCTTCACACTTACTCGAGTCTATTAATTGAGTCAAAAATGGCTAATCTGTAAAATCAATAATAAACTGTTAATAGGTACACAATGCCTGATAATCAAATATATCATTTGAATGGAAATTTTTAAAAGAACCTATTACATAAAATTAAAAAAAAAAATGTAATACACCTTCCATATCATAATCATAAGTACCAGAATGTAGATTATAGGTGCACCAATTTCCGTGATAGTTCATAGTCTTAATGTCAAATTTTATCGACAATTATATTATATAATCAAACTTTACACAATTTTATTTTATTTTATATACAACGTTATGTAAAAAATATTAATAATAATAAATAATGTCTAAAATGGTGTGACTGACACTATCTGTTTCTCTCGACTTATCCTTCGTGTCATTTTATAATTAGATATTTAACCATTTTACTCGTTATGAATATAGCCGCTTGGATTGTTGCTCGATAACCCCCTCCCCCAAATAATTTGTTGTATTTTCTTCACCAAAATTCATGGAACTTACGTGGTATTAGATAGGTACTTATTACAATATACCCGCAAGCATTAAACATAATCGGAAAGCAATTTATTATTTTAGCGTTTTAATATTGATTTCTTTTTATTCACAGGAACGTTGCATTAAATCCGGTTCGTTGACCGTAAATTATCAAAAAGTGGACACGCAATACAAGTTGAAACACAACGATCTGCTGGCTAACGTAGTACACAGGTATGTTACATTTTGTTTTACACCCTTCAGTGTGCTCACAACATTTATCGGTACCCTAAATAACGACTTTCCGTGTGATTGACGATTAACAATATTATTTATACACGATACTTTGCACAGAGCCTTTGCATGCTCAGTCTCACTTTCTCTTTAATTGTGAATATATAGGAATTCCGATTTTTTTCAAATTTTTAAGTATACTTGAAGATTATATTTTCAGTTATTAAATTTTTTACACCATTATAGAAATGCCCTCTAATGATAATGAATACCAACATGTTTTTATTGTAAAAAAAGATGATTTTTTTGAAAGCGTGTAAAAAGTCAAATGACTCAACAATTTCTAAATAGAACTTTGATTCAGATATTTCGGAGTTTTCAAAAAAACCATGCGTTTAACAATATTTACAAGGAAAAAGGGCGATTGTCTTTTTTTAAAAAAAAAAATATGTTGTTATCGCCAAGAAACATTCCTTGTATTAAATGGCAATATAAATCTGAAGAGTATCTTCAAAAGTCCCAAAAATCATAATTTAAATATACCTGCCAATCCATTATTTAAGGAAAAAACATTAGTACACTTACTCATGAGCAATGATTATGTTCGATGAATCACCCTGTACACGTATTAGTCTTTTGGAAGAGACGAATCCGTCATAAAAATCTATATCTAAACCGGCACAGTTTTGAAATGGTGTACATTATTATACTATTATCATGATACTGCTTAATCCGAAAATAGGACTACGAAAAAAACGAAACAAAAAAAGGATCCCGCCGACTTTGTCGAGTGCGTACACAATGTCTAATAATTAACGTACCTATAGGCCCGACATCTAGAAGATTAAATTTAAAGTAATGTCAAATTATATTATGATATTCTGAAAGGTTCGTTTCTTTTTTTCGACCGTTATAATATGATGCGCTGCTTTGTGGGAGGCGAATGTATGATTGCCGACCATCGTAGCTCTTAGAGTTTTTTAAAAATACAGAAACGATCTTTTACGATGTATAATATGTATGTAATATATGTAATTATGTACCCACGTGAGTCTTACCATAACGACATTCCCAATTTTTTTTTAAAAATTGTTACAAAAATTCAAGCGCTCCGAACATCGTAGCTCATAATACGTCACTACAAAAATACCGTTTATAGTTTAATGGAGTAGAAAAAAAAGTTATTTTTTTGAAAATAACAAATTACAAACTTACATTACTTATATTATATTATATAATATACCTACCTAATGTTAAAATTACGAACAGAATACAGTCAAAAATATTTAATAATTTATGATTAATACATAATATTATATAAATATATATATTCTCTAGAATAGTAATTTTTCATGTCTCGTTTACAAAATGGCTACTGTTAACATACCTCCATACATCAACTTACCATGTCTCATCGATCGTTTCATATTCGAAATTTGTTTCCAAATGCAAGGCCCGCTTTTAACATCAATCGAGGTTTTAGTAAAAAAAAACGATTAATATAAATAAATTACACAAACGAAATCAAAAATAAAATACGTCAATATTAGATTTAGGAGATAGTACTTTATGAATGTTTTAAATACCGTCCGGTAAACAAAATTTGACGTCTTGTTCGGTGCTCTGCAGCACAACTTTGTCGCATTTTGTGTGAATTTTTTTTTGTCATTAAATTATTTCATATTATTGTCGGCCAGTGGTGTATCGTTGCGTTTGATATAGTTGACGTTTATGTACCTACGTTATACAGAAAAGGAAACCACTCGTTGTCAAAACTAACGATCGAGTCCCCTTGCATTTATCCGATACGGCAGGCGTGTACTTAAACATATTCGTTTGTATTGTTTCCGACGCTCTCCAAACTTTACATACCTACTTCTGCGATATCGATTACAACGGCTATACTTTTTAAGCACAAGCGTTATATATTAGGTACTACGAACTTGTTAATATTCTCCTTAATAATCTCATAATTATTGTTGTAATAATCGGAGTACCCGAAGAAAAAAAATACGCAAGTCTTGCTTAAAATTAGTAACAACATATCTAGATGCAATAATTATTATAATGTGTACAGAGTGTTTCACCACGCTTGTCATCGCCATTAACTTTTTTTCTGTTTTCAATGTTTTCTAAAATATATAATTTCGGAAAATCATAACCCACTTTAATTTAAGAGATTGTTTAAATGTGTACATTTTTTCCACTCAAAACAAAAGAAATTAAAGCCGTTATATTCGTGTGCCTCAATATAGAAGTTATTAATATTTAAGATGACCCACTTAAATAAATAAAATAGTTTAATATTTTAAAATTTTAATGACTGGTGGTCATTAAACGAGTAGGTAGACACTATTGAAACGGGATAGGCGTGTATATGCGATAAAAGTAGGACCGAGGACAAACGCTATGAAACACCCCATATATAATGTATATGTAGGACCTACGTGTAGCTACGACCTATATAAAGAGTTAAGTAAAAAAAAAAACACACACACACACATGACAACTACGACGGATACTTAAAAACTACAATAAAAAAGGCGGCAGCATCTCGACCTGAGATCCCCTGTTCCGATTGTCACGCAGTACGAACATATTACGTGGTCGTCAGACGATGATCTCGCTACGTTGACATATTTTGTAGACAGAAAATAAAGAAGAAAAAAATTTTCAAATATTAAAATTTTGTCTATTCGGAATAAAATACGTATTTTTGCGGATTCCAGTTTTCAACTCGTTAAACACACACACATTTAAAATTATTCACCGATCATTTCATGTTCATTCCCATTTTTCTTTTAATAACGAATTTATTCAAATTTTGATTTTAGAACTTTTAATTAAACTCTGCATAGGCTTTTCAGATACTTAGATTTGTTAAACCGTTTGAGAAGTGCCTACAGTGATACCAACTTCTTTTTCAAATAAGAACTTAATATTTTTTTCAATAAACTATTAATAAAATTACTTTTTTCAAAACTTTAATATATCTAAATTTAATTTGAACGAGCTGTTTTTGTATTATTTAACTTTGGATAACAAAGAAATAGGTTCATGGTAATGGGTTTGGAAAATATATATAAGCTATGTTAAATTTAAAATATTAGTAGATAAATTAATATAAATCTATCAAAATTATATGATTTATAAAAATGTCCAAGTATGATAAATATTAGATCCAAAATTATTATAAAATCTATTATTTATTTTTGTAAAACCATTTTTAAGGATTATAATCCTCATGAAGTATATACAATTTGATAACTCAGAAAATACTAATTTTAAATTTGATTTTTATACGTCAAATTGTTCCAAAATAATCGTCTGTTTAATAATTTATTGTAAAAAAAAAGTTGTTTCTTATTGGAAAAAAAGTTTGTATCTCCACGCAGAACGCTTCTTAAATGGTATAAAAAATCTAATCAATTTAAAATATGGTCCTCGAGTATATTTAAAAATTCAAAAAATCAGAGTTTGATTAAATTAATTATCAAAGAATATAATTGGGGTGACCATGCTCGATGAATCGTCTTGTTTTATATATATACCATGCACTAGTGTTATATTTAATAAAGGTACCTCTTTATTATATTATACAGGAAACGACTAGCGTCGTACTTTCTTCGTTTTATTATTGTTTTTAGTTCGTTTCCCGTTGTACAGCACGTTATTGGACATTATTGTCTAGGTGTTATTTAATATACACACCGATTCGACGTTGCTTTTCAACGCTATCCAGCGTGTGGTTTGCTAGCATTTACGATTCCTCATCGACAGAATAAACACGATACGTCGAAATTTGCTCATATACCTACCCCTATTAATATTATATTATACATGTCGTATTATTTTGATGGTTCATTCGGACTGTCACGAAATGTC
Organism: Pentalonia nigronervosa; assembly: GCA_014851325.1. Taxonomy (NCBI): domain Eukaryota; kingdom Metazoa; phylum Arthropoda; class Insecta; order Hemiptera; family Aphididae; genus Pentalonia; species Pentalonia nigronervosa. The sequence continues at coordinate 16,713 of JACXSJ010000822.1, read as the reverse complement.
GTTCGCATATCGTTTTTATGGTTATGACGTACCTATTCGCGTACATGGAGTTCTGGTTTTTATCTCTTCTCTTTATCACTCTGTCGTCAATGTAGGCGCCGTTTAGGTACACGTCGCGTCTTCAACCCCCTTCTACTAACCACACATCACGAAGAAAAAAGGAAATATTATGACTTTTCAACCACCAATTTCTGAGTTTCAATAGAAATAATATACGCTTTCCTTGACGAGTATTAAAATAGTAAGATGAGTCTATTAGAAAAAAAAATGTTCATAATATTATAATAACATTTTATGCACCTGTTCTCAGTGCAATATTTCGAAACAGACATAACTATAATATTTCCTATTAATAATAATGTCTTAAATTTAATGATTATGAGAAATACACTGTTTATAAATTCTGTATTGAGCATTGGCAATATTTAGGTTACCTAAATTGAATAAATTTCCATTCCATCATACCAATCATTTACTGTTCTGTTGATGTGATTCGTATACAAAAAATGGATTTTAAATTTCGATCCTACATTTTTTCATCTGAAAAAGAGAAATTCACTGTTGCAAACGTGTACATTTTTACATATTAAAAGTCGATTTTTTTAATGTTTAAGACGATTAAGTCTAAATTGGTTAAAAGTTTTTAGTATAATTTAAAAATACAAAACGAGGGGTCTAAACCTATTTTTAAAATCCTTATTACATAATTATATCAAATCAGTACGTTGAAATGAAATTAGGTCTTTTCAGCAGCAAATACAAGTCGTTTAAAATTCCCTAAAAGGATGAAATGCAAGCATCGTTTTTGCGACAAAAATAATATATTACAATTTTAAATAATAAGTATAAAATTTTCAACAAACATAGCCAATGACCAATTGACACATAAATATAAGCTATATCTGCATCAGTAATTAATAATATTTTAATTTATAATTTTTATTAAAAATGAATATGATAATTATTAATTAATCAAACTATTACTATGTTTTAAGCATACATTTTTGAAATAAAACATTTTAATAATCCGAGTGATCGATGATGTAGGGTTGAGTATTATTTCTGCTCTACATTGGTATATTTTAGTGTGCAATTATTAATATAGAGACATCGGATTGAACTTGGTTCGAAATGTACAAGACCATAGGTCGGTAGCGGTATAAACACAGATTAAATAAAACTAACTAAAAATCGTAATAATTAATTTTATTAATTTCAATATTATTTAATCTGTGACATAGATATATGGCTAGTACTCTTACTCCTGAGCTGTTCGTCGGCCATTCCACAATTGATCACTATTAAAATATTATGATATAATATTGTATTGTCTAATGATTATTTTTTGAAAACGCTTTTTAATCCAAAAACACTTTTCGCATACATTACCCTATCGAACAAACGATTTTAACGAACGTCACGCGTACACGCTCTCATGTGTGTATATCTGTATTTGTGTTACAGACATGAAGTACCGGTGACCAACGATCCAATCACGATTGTGCACATGGACGATGACATCGTGGTAGTCAACAAACCCGCAAGCATTCCGGTAACTTAATTTATTTAATATCCCTAATTACATCATATACCTTATAACTGCGGTGATTTATTTTTGGTCTAGTCGAGTGTCATGGGAATAATACAATAGTTGCTAGGTACTTATATATATATAGTTATAAAAACAGTGACGGAATGTGTGTCTGAAACGGAACAAAACATATACTTAATGGCTAATTGTTATTTTTAATTATTGTTATACCCCCTTTATATTACCATTATTAAATACACTGGCGTCATTAAATTCGGACAGCAAAATAAAAATTATCTACAAAAACTGTGCAGAATGTTTATTTCTTGAAAGTGAAAAAATTGATCAATCACTTCGCTCGCTTTTATTCGTAATTCTATAATACATAACACTTTATATTCAAATACAACTAATTTCATGTTACTACAATATAACTTAAATTCAATTTTCACACAATAAAAATAATAATTGGCGTTACTATCGCGGAATATATTAATTTGTATACTATAAACAATCAAAAATTGTGTAGACCGTGGTATTTTTACTTAGTTGTGCTACAAGTCACAACATACTTAATATAACTATTAAAACGAATCATTTTTGTTAAGACTTAAATAATAAATATCGAATATAATTAATACATTTTTTAAATTCAAGTATTTTTTAAAGTATCGAAACTATATCCTTGCGACCCAATACAATTTGTGGACTTGCTAAAGTACTTTAGTGATACCTATGATTATATACATCACATTATTCAATGTATGTGATGTTTTGAAGTGAAAGAATTTCGTGTATTTAAGAAAATTAAATGTAATATGAGTAGTATGTGTGAATGAAAATAAACTCAACAATTCGACCACTGTTAATATTATGAAATTATTTTAAAACGAAAAAACACATGTCTATATTTTTTCTACAGTTCATTTCACAATTAATTGTTGGGTTTAAACATCAACCTGCGCACTTTTTTAACTTAATATTTTTTTTCCAAATTGATTTTAAACTTTTAAAGTTAAATTTACTCGAATAAATATATTAATTAACTTGCCCCCCCCCCGCCTTTAAATATATCATTCAGTCAAATACTACGCCCATATATGTATCGAATTTAATGCTGCATCGCGTAATATACTCAGTTTAGTAGGTAATTATTAATAACTGATACTGTCACGTGGCTGCAGGTTCATCCATGCGGCCGTTATCGGCACAACACGGTGGTGTTCGTGTTGGCCAAGGAGCACAACCTGAGAAATCTCAGGACCATACACCGTCTGGATCGGTTGACCAGCGGTCTGTTGATGTTCGGCCGGACGCCCCGGTACGCACGCATCATGGAGGCACAAATCCGCAACAGACAGGTGAACAAACAGTATGTGTGCCGAGTCGAGGGCAGATTTCCCGAGTGAGTATACATCGCCTGTTATTGTTACTTCGTGTTATTTCTCTGTTACGTCATTGTTATTGTTGTTATTTTGTAAAAATTATAAAAACGCTGCTGTAGTTGTACAATAAATCGGGTAAATGTTCGTGATTTTGATGAATTCTGTCATAGTTATAGGAAAAATCGTGCTTATGCATATTTAATATTTTTGAACCGCTATTGTAACAAATTATGAAGAACTTTATGTTGGACTTTCAAGCTTTTTGAACCATCAAAAATTTGTTATCGATATTTATAGAAAAAAACTATTTAAAATGTCTATAAGTGTAGCTCAAAAAGTGTCAAAATATTTTTAAATTTTATCATATATTTATATAAAATAAACATTTGAGGAAAATTTCAAGTATCTATGGTTATTCGTTTTTGAGTTACACCAAAAAACAAAAAAAAAATATTTGGGTTTTGCTTAAAAATTCTTAATTTTCCTTATTTTTTTTTCCATACGCTTTTGAAAACTACTGAGAAATTTTTAATTTTTACCCTCTAAAACCCAAACTAAATTCACTTTTCTACCAGAAATGATGTTAAAGTAGAAAACCAAAGCATTTTTACTACCTCAAAATGTGATGACAAACACAAAAAGAAATTTAAAAATAAACAAATAAATTAAAAAATTAATTAATTAAATAATATTAATTAATAAATTTAAAAAACACACAAACACATTATTTTAAAACCAATACATTCATTGCTACGTTTAAAATTTAAAATTGGTTGGTTAGATATCTATATTTCGTACGAAACTATAATGTCCCTTACTCGTACAACTCGTGTACATGATTAAACATTTTATTTTTTGTCGTCTATTATTATTATCAACATTATAAGCAGGGCGACCTCAATCATATTATATCTCGCAGCGTATTGTTCGCGGCCATGATATAGCATTATATCTATAATATTATTCTGATTGTTATATGATATAGTCAAACGATCGAATGCAATCATCCCATCGAAGTGGTCAGCTACAAGATAGGCGTGTGTAAGGTTTCAAACAAGGGCAAAAACTGTTCGACGACATTCCAATTGGTTGGCTACAACGAGAAGACCAACATCAGTGTGGTCTTGTGCTTCCCGCACTCGGGACGTATGCACCAGATCAGGGTACACCTTCAGTACTTAGGTAAATAGTTATAATTGTAAATTTTAACGATACATACAGTAACAAGAATGTTATTAAAATACTATTTTCATCCGAAGATCTACAGAGATATACTTCGACATTCGTTCATCGATACAATGACACCGCCGAGTCATCACACCGTTTCATGGTTTTATGTCATAGACTAGAGTACCTACTACCTATAATACATATATTTTATAATGATTTGTTTTTCTATTATTAATAACAATAATATTTACAATATATTATATACATTGAAATACAAAAGTATATGGCACGACCGTTAATGTCCATTGACACTATCTATACTAATATTTTATAAAATTAATTACGCTAAAGTTAAGCGTGGTCAATCAGATTGGGCTAGTGCACCTAGATTTTGTACCAAAACCATCCATCATTTTTCTATAATATCGATCACATTAAAGCGATATCATTTTTGAAAACAAATCTGAATTTATTAATAATCTTATCCGAGATTTCCAGTTTTTGGAATTTTAACATATTATATTATGCTATTTTAAATTTGATTTTTCGAGGTCTTAATACTTAAAACATTTTTATATGAACGTAAAATAAATAAACTTAAAAAATGAGAAAGTTATTAATTTAAATGAATTATGGTTTGGATATTACGCGTTACTAATAGGTATTGAACGCCCGCGCATAATATGGCTCGCACTCTTCATATTGCCCAAATTAAAACTCCTTACAAACGGGCCGTTTGCAATAATCTAAATATAAAATATTATTATTTTAAATATTAAAATATTGTGTATTTACGTAGGCTTTCCCGTAAAGAACGACCCACTCTACAATCACGTGGTTTTCGGGCCAGAAAAAGGCCGCGGCGGCGTTATCGGCAAGTCGGACGAGCAGCTGATTCACGATTTGATAAACATCCACAACGCCGAAAACTGGTTGGGCATGGACGGCGATTCGGAATTAATGCCGATATTGAAAGATGTAGACGTTGTCGACGAAGTGAAAAAAACACCACCAGGTAAGCAGAATGAATTAATACACAACATAATATATATGATATAGATTAATTAAGGCCCGGTTTTTCAATCATTCAGTTATTCCTCAAATAACTATTTGTTAAATAAACTTATTCAGTAAATAAACTTCCGAATAAAATAAAAAATATTAATAAGTGTCTTTCAATCCAAATATATCTTCCGAATAGTTATTTAGAGAACAAAATTAATCAGAATAATAAACGATAAGTGTTGTGCATTATGGGACAAGTTTTAGAGATCTGCTTCATTAAAATTGGTTGAAACATCTTATTACAGATAATATCAACGTTACAATCATAGAACAATTTTATATTTATTATCACAATTCATTTACATAAATTACTAAATATCTAAACGATTGAAGAATATGACTTCAAATAAAATAAATAGAGCTACAAACTTTTTTTTTTGATGAAAAAGAATCGTTATTGATGTACAGAATTCAAAATAAACATATACTAGAAAATAAACAATCTAATGCTATGTCGTGGATGGATAAAAATATATGTTTGTTAAAAATATCTCCAATAAGTCCATTAAAAAAATAAATAATACCTAAACGGCTAGTTACTTTTAATTTTTAATTTAAAAACAAATTATAAAAAAAAATAACAAACGAGATAATGTTAATTAATCTATATTATCTAATATAATATTACAAAATATCAATATATTCATTAAGTAACCTCTTATTTGGTAGAAACAGTACTGAATTAACTAATTACTAAAACTTATTTGTGATTTATTCATTCAATAAGACTTATTCCTATATCGAAAAACCGAAAAATGAAATATTTTTGCTATCTGGCGAATAAATTTGGTTATTCGACGAATAAAATCGATTGAAAAACCGGGATTAACTAATATAAATATTCGTAAAAATTTATGCTTCCAAAATTAAATTTACATTTATGTATTATTATACTTTTCTATTGGGACATTATAAGTAACATATTATTATTATTATTATTTTTATTATGTCAACACAATTGTTTAATTATTCACTTTTAATTTAAAATCATAATGTTATTAGCAAAAAAAAAAATAATTGGAGTATTCAATATTATTTTAAAATCACCAATAGTATTAATTATTATATATTATTTGAAAAACGATGATAACTACTATAATTTATATTAAGTATTAACACAACAAACGTGTTTAATATAATAATGTACAAGTCATCATAAGTTCATTAGCGATGAGTTAATGATTTGGATATTTAAATATATCATAATACATAGACTTCATAATATTATTTTAATATTAGTTGTGTATCGCTCATCGGATGATTGGTTGCGTTTATTTTACAACTATCGCCGTTGTCGATTTTATTGTAAGCAGTAGTCGTAGTTTAACGTTCGGACATCGTTTTCTATAGATATAATACGATTTTTTATTTAAATAAATATTCACTGACAGAATTCTATTTGTGAGCGATTTAAAAAAACACATGACGTTCATCATGTGACAGCAATGGATAGTAAAGTAAAGTCGTGGAATTTATTTTTTACGCGATATTAGTTGTAAGAATAGTGTTTTTTTTTTAGTGTTTAACACGTACTTTGTAAAATCATATCATAAACTATTTGTTCGTCAGCAAGTTGTCCTATTCATCACGGCCAGTTGTCGGTATTTTTTATTAATGTCGCCTAGACGAATATATATTGGCAAAGTTTTTTTCAACCTATCGTACTCAGCTAGCCGTATTATTATTTATTTATTTATTTATTTTTTTTTTTTTTTTTGGATAATTTCCAAGACCCGTGCGATTACAACAACGTTAAAATATTTTAATCAATTCTATGCAATAAAGTAAAATTTAAACCTCAGCACGTGCTAAGAAAACGTATACTAAATTAAAATATTTGTATTTATTTTTACAAATGAATTCGTTAGTTAGATCTGTTGGAGTATAATTACGTCTTATATCTGTATAATTATTTAACTATAATAAAATAACACTATAGAAAATAAAATAATTGACAGAATATAAATATAATTATTTTTTTTTTTGCGTTGCATTTACTTAATACGGTTTCCTCGTACAAAAATATATCATTCGTATATTCGTCTGGTAATTTTAATAATGATATTATTGTCGCACACGTAGTTGTATTTATTATAAAACGGCGCATCGTATAGGCAATATAGCAACTTCCGTGTGTGTATTGGCATAACGAAGTATAACAGATTGTCACTACCTACCTACTACAATTTAATATTTATAATATTATGTTGGTATTTTACATGATTGCATCTGCTTTTCCTGTACTATATGCATATATCATAAAGATTTCGAACATAATATTAATAATATAATAATATTAGACAACCGAAAAAAGCATTTTTAATTTTTTCTTTTATAAACAAGAGTTCAATTCAAATTTGTAAATATTAATTTTACTTATTACTGTAGATTTAAAACATAACTGATTAAGAACGAACATAATTGCTTATCAAATTTTTCTATTGATTATGTTTTTTTAATTATTTATTAAAATGTATTTTGATTCACATAATACATTAACTTCATGCATATTAATCTTTTTCATTTAACTTTCAACTAATAATCTTAAATTACATCAACAAAATACTGAATCAATAAACATTTTCAAAAATAAAAAAATAAATCAGTTTATAGTAAAAATATAAACTTTAATAGGTTACATTCAACTGTGGTCGAAACCATGATATTGACATTTAATATTTCGTCATATGTAGGTAATAAGTACAATAATTTATGAAACCATCACTTACCATAATTGCAATAAATTATATGTTATAAAATTTCAATATCACAAATAAAATGTACTCATTAATAAGACGAATATTTAGTTAACCTATTTAGATTTGTATATAAGAGATTGCATCATTGCTGGACTTTAGTTATAAACAATGTTGAATGATTCAGAAAACGTACTCAAACCATATTTTTTAAAATAATATAATAATTAATACACACATTCGTTCTCATACTATAGAAAACATCGTTATTTTATAAAACTAAGTTTCACAACTAAAACAAAAAACTGCTATCATACTATATTCATTAAAATATAAATATATGTTTTATCTTGAACAATATAATATATACTATGTGGTTAATTAAAATTATTTCAGTGTTCAAACTTATATCAAAAATATTATTTAATTCAAAAATGGATAATATATAATATACACAATACTCATATATATTTTATTGTGTTTCAGTTGTGCTCTCGTATCTTTATTTCTATTATGGCGACCCTTGAAAATTCCCAGTTATATACATATATATGAGCAAGGTCTCTTGAGAAAACTACTTAGCGTGGCTTTCGTTATGATTACTATTTGGATTTAAAATCATATTCTTATGTAGAAGAATTCCTGTTATTGTAAGATCAACCCTAGTGTCTCATATATTTTAAATAATTGATAAAATGAATACTTTATTGTTAAATTAAAACATTGAATATTAAATAACTACATGAATATCAAAAATGCCATCAATGATTGTTCTTAAATACATTTTCAGTATCATACAAATAAGTAATTCGTATCCCATATTTTTTTTTTTTTTTTTTTTTATCAGTATTTGTTTAGAAAATATAATTTAAAAAA